>CAMDTW010000124.1:0-37150 GCA_945910005.1 Isoperla grammatica | reverse complement strand
ATACGTTTAACGAAACATCTGCATCCCCCTCCCCCCCCCCCCCCCCCCTTCCTAGGATTTTTTTTTTTACTTCGCCTAGAGATACCGATATTAAAACCCACGTATCGGCAGCTTTCTTTTTATACCCATAATGCATACATTCAATTATGAATTCCTTTTAAACATCGGTAATGAATGTGTAATTAATTGTGCTGATTTATCATACGAATATGACTTTTATTTCGGTAAACTTTCTACAGTAGTTTAATATGTTACTACTTATGTATTTACAACTATTAACCATATATTTCATTATACGAATTATACACGGGAACCATTTTATTAGAAATGTTATTATATTGATATTAATTCATTAATGCTTGCCGAAATACCTATACACAAATTTTCAATTTTCTTCTTATTACAAAAGGCTTTACTTAATGTATTTAATATACAATATCAGACAAATCTTTGAAAATAACGATTATACAAGCATTAATTAATTAAAGCATTTTAATTAATTACGTTAATTAGGGTGGTCGGACGGCGGTAAACTTTCTTGGGCATATGTAGGTATATATAGCAAACAACTTCTGATAAAATAAAATTCTGTACCAATTAATCCCGGGTAAAATTGCTATTTGACCGGGGTATTTGAAAACACTTACAAAAGATCAACAAAATTAAGAAGATTGGGATTTTCTGTGACAACAAGCCTGATTTTTTCTGTTGAGCTCACATTAAATATGTGGAAGAAAACGGTATTTTACAAGATATGTGCGTGCCGCGATCTTCATTTTCGCGTATTTTTTAGTTTTTGTAGATTGTCGGGCTACGGCTGGAACAGTCCTGTCTTTGTTCTCGTTACTCGGTCGAGGCAAGCGACAATTATTCTACTCCGATTACGAGAGAGGGAAGAGGGAAGTGATTTGCCTGTCTCCGTCTTTCTCAGTCAGTGTCTGTTTCGTTTCAACGAGATCACCAGTGATATAGTAGGACGTATTTTTGGTTTGGACCTTCATGAAACGTGTATAGTGAAAATGGAAAAAATGTGATCACTGGCGCTCTAGCAAGATAGAGGTGGTTCAGCGGTAAGACGCGAGACTCTAATTCGGGAGGTCGCCGGTTCGATTCCGGCCACCGCCAGTCCTGACTGAAGACTTTTTCCGAGGTTTTCCTCAGTCGTAAAGGCGAATGCTGGGATTGAGTCCTACTAATAGCCCTCGGATATTCCCTCCCAGCTTTCCAAACATCCTAATAACCTAGTTAGTCACCTGAAGAGGAGCACATCAGGTAGCTGGTGTGCACCCTATAACGGGTAGACCTATTCATACGAAAATTTAATTCCTTAAGAAATGTTTTTTTTTCATATTTCCATTGTTACGTGTTTAAAAGTACAAACGTATACGAAATGCGTATTATAATGTGTTTTCTCGTATAGTTGAGCCATGATTCCATTGTTACGTGCTTGTAAGTAAAAATTGGCGACTTGCGAGACACGTATTTTATAGTTGGTTGTGTTGTGCAAAGGTTGTGCTTTTTGATATAAATTAGTAAACATTATCGCTGATACCGTTTGTCAAACTATAAGAAACGCTTATTGTGTGGTGTGATTTGCTATTGTTGTGTCATAATATTATTATACATTAGTAGCCATATTCATTATTCATTGTTACAAGCTGCGTAGACCTACCGCTAAATACTTATTGTACGGTACGGTGGCGGTGGGTTGTACTTGTGTGTCTGTTGTATATATACTTTGCAAGCTTGTAATAGTTGGAAACTTAGTTCCTATTGTTTTATTGATGTTTTTAATTTAATAACGAAGTGCTATATGCGTTATTTCATATACGTATATTATACGGGTCTTACATGAATTAATTTTACTTTCGAGTACGGTAGAATGTGCAAGCCCAAGACAATTGCCTCGAGCGCAAGGGCACCGAAGCCATCTGGCCTACGTATTGCTAAAGATGTATCCCAAATTTATCCCCGTCGCCTGGACAACCTGTAAACTCAGCACCCGATAGCCGAAGCGTGAAATGAGATGTATAGCCCGAAACTCGAGAGTAACGCCTGCACGAAATATTTGCCGATTCCCAAATCGACTTAGCTCATTGGCAAAAATAGAAATAATGTTGATATGGGTAGTGTATTGATGTAATAGCGACGTAAGTCGTACCGAACAACGCAGTTTAAAAAGTGCCGGCGATACAAATACAAATACAAATACACAAAACAACAATACAAGTACAAATTATCTTCTTTACAATTCCATACACGAAGTATGTTCTTAATTTGGGGTTTGATTTTGTAAATGTTCTGATACATTTTTGAAAATAAATCAACAGTGGAATCGAAAGGAAAACAAGAGAAGACACTGTAATTTTTTTTCGTTGTTAAAATAATTCTCTACGGTAAAAGCAACATCGGTCACTGCATGTTGCAATCAAGTTTTGGTCTTATCTCTTTCTCTTTCTTCCGGTATTACGACAGTCAGGTATTTTTTATACTGGTCGCTGCACTTATCATCCCTGTAATAACCATGTAATAATAATTCAATTTGTGAACCTCGTGGTTGCCATTATGGCAATGACATATTATTAGAACCCCGTCAAACAATTTCTGCACATCCGTAAACATAACTAAGAAATACCTAATTCACATTTCCGGATGGCAAAACAACGAATTTGACATTGCGCAAATATAAAAATTTAAAAAAACACTGCGTTAAATATATTGGATAAAATGTGTAGGCCTATGTGTATGTGTGTCAATGTTATTTTCAGTAGTGTACATGCTATGCAGATAAAATTAAGTTAATTTGTGTTACTATTATTGCAGGGGTTATGCAATACTCTATTAACCGATCGAGACGGTTCAGAGCTAGCACACGAGGCTTTAATTCGGGAGGTCAATGGTTCATTGTCCGTTACCGGCAATTGTGACTTTCGAGGGTTTCCACACATCACAAGGGATTGAGTTATACATCAGCCCTCGGACATTCTTTCACATTTCACATACTGTAATGTAAAAAAAACATTCTTTCACATTTTTTTTCATTATTATTTTATTTAATCAATGCACAACACCAGAAACTGTAGTGGATTTTTATTTATCCTTACGCGTAATGTAGACAGTAATAATTACATACAAACAGTAATACAACAGTAACAAGAAATATCGATGGGAAATTATCAGCTCTGATATTGCTGGTTCAGTGGCCTTCTATTTTTTTTTTTTATTTATGAGCAGTAGTGGCAATAGATTTATATTTTACAACATGTGCTTTCTTTGATCCCGCCCATGTCCCGCACTTGCAGCGGTCTCGACACCCGAAACCCCCCTCGCTCAAACATACCAACCGATGTGAAGGTCACAAACAGACAATGAGATCACAGTATTTGAAGAGACGCGTAAACGCATTCATTTCCCTTGAGTCGATAAAGCAGGATCTGGTTGATCGACTCGTTGGAACTAAAAGCGACACTAGCGCAACTTGCAGGATGGAACGGGTACTAAATCAACTTGTGGGCAAGGGGTTTGAGACGTAAGGGGATACTGGAGTGGGGGTAAGAGTGGGGATTATATCTATTCGCTCATAAAGACGAAACATCTTGTCGTACAACGCAATTTTTGGTCAACCCAGAGATAACTGAATCTAGAACCCTATCCCGAGATTGTACAACCGGCCCCACCGGCTCTATGCCCGGTTCATATAAAGTCGTATGGTTGAAGGCGTTCTCGTAAGAATCTGATTTAACAGGAAACTATGTACGGTCATAGCCGGTCATAGCGTGGTTTAGTCGTAGTCACAGTCACAAGCTGTCACAAGAAAAGATACAAAATTTCATCTTTTTAAGGACTTCTTACGACTAACGAATCAGACATCGAGACGTCACTAACGACAGACCAATGAGACGATACCTACATATGTCAGTTGCGAGACTATGTTGAACTAACTTGCTCACAGTTGCGAAACTATTTAATTAACTTCCGGTTTCCGCCAAGTTTAGTTTTCCATTTGACAGCTAGGTTACAATGGAAGACGATTTTCTCATTAATTCCGACGAGTACGCAGATAGTTGAACGAATGAGGTATTTATTCATATGATACAGCAATATTCAGTGTTGTCCAGCCATTAATAAGTTAAACAATAATAAGTGGGACATAAACAGGAAACCTGTCACCTCAATCGTAAACAAACAAAATGTGCAGTAAAGTAGAGGTAACGGATGTCGTCTTCGCAACTAGTTCAAAAAGCGTGAACGAAAAATGACGCATCTTTACGCTAAGTGCTTTGGTAAATCTCCAGACCACGCCCTCCCAAGGTCCCTCCCATACGGTTTCCTGGGTGGGAGGATGTAGAAAATGGGAGATTAAGTAGACCGTGATGGGAGTTAGTTTTAAGAGGGCAGTGCATTTTCAAAGATGTTTGGTTTGTGTTCTTTTGTTTCCTTGGAGACGCGTGGACTTGGTAAACTTTTTTGATGTGAAAAGGGTAGTGGTACATTGGAAGCTGTAAATAAACGGTATCTGTATTTTGAAGTGAGTTCATTCTGTCACTATAGTTAATACGACGAAGACGACGGGTAGTCGTTTGAGACGTAACCGTATTAATAAACATCCATAGTATTTATATGATTTCTTAAATATTATTTGGAAACCATTTCAGTGACAACTGTGCACAATATCAGATGTGCGAAGAATGCTGACAACAGTGGAGTCCATAGTAAAGCCAAGAGTATCCCGTGTCTTCAGCGTCATCGCCTGAGTTTCGGATCACAAGACAGACGCTGACTCGAGTGAAATCAACCCCAGGCTGTCAGTGTCACGCATCGGTCATTTGGATTTAACAACACACCCCTAACCCGAGTTACGTGTTTTGAGGTACGGTACCGTAGCTTGTTAGACCTGGTTTATATTACTCCCATTTTAAACGGTCGAGTTGGTCAATAACGCTGGTAGTTTTAGCGTGTAAACGCAATCAAGTAGCTAAGCCTACCACAGGTCAATTTTCTACTCGAGTTGGAACTCGGTGTTAAGGTCGGTGCACAATTGCCCGGTAACGATAACTGTAACTATAACGATAACGATAAAACGGTAACGGGAAGGCATTCGATGTACAATTGCCCGTTAAGCAGACGCTCGGCTATTTGCTAATACTTTTAACAGGCCGTGGACGCTTGATTCTGATTGGTCCCGGTAACGTACAGACGGGAACGGTAACGTTAAGTTAAAACTTGGCGAACTTCCCGTTCCCGTTACCGGGCCCGGTAACGGGAAGCTCTAATTGTGCATCGTATCGTAGTTTAACATGGAATCGAAGTTTATTCCCGTTATCGTTATCGTTACAGTTATCGTTACCGGGCGATTGTGCACCGACCTTTACTCGCGTAACTGGCCATGATCCGAGTAGTGTAAACGAAGGACGGTCGACTACCGTGACTATCGTGACGTCATACCATAAGTTCAAACATAACCTAACAACTTCAACCGACAGGTTTTTTATAAGTATTTGTTCAACTCCAGTTAAGAGTTAACAAATTAATGCGTTAACATAGGCGCTGCTGGAATGAGGGGGGGGGGCAAGTGGGGCACTTGCCCCAATGCCTGCCTGGATGTCAGGAATTTTTAAATTAAACTGGCAATCCATACGATACGCGCTATATGTGCCATATAAAGTATCCAGCCCCCCCAGCCCACCCCGGATACACCACTGCGTATGATATTTAAATGGTAACTATAGCGGTAAATGACTGGTCGCAACAAGTAAAATACACAGCTAAATGTTATAGCCCTATAAGATGCTAAGATAAAGAGTTAAATACAAACGAACGTAGGAAGTATAGGCACAATATCGTAACTAACCATGGCCCGTCTGGCCGTGGTAAAAATATGCATAATAATATGCATTTTATCACGGCCACTGTTCCTGTGCAGAGTTGGCCAAACATCTTAAAAAATTGTAAAAATAAATGAGCAGGAAGCTAGCGAGCACGGGACGAGTGATGCTGGGGCCGCGAGGTGGTGTGGTCATATTGCCCTGGCTCGGAACACTCAGTGGTGCATTGATGGGTATATCTACAAATAACAATACTTACTTTTCGGATCGTGTTGAACTTATTTGTAAAGGGACGGATTGACTAGCCTATAGAATTACAATTATTTTTAATTTATTTTGTATTTAGGCCTACATACTTTATATGAAATGGCACATACAGCGCATTTCGTATAGATAGCCGGTTAAATTTTTAAATTCCTAAAATCCGATAGGGGGAAAGCCCCCCTTTCCCCCCCCCCCCAAACTCCTTCGCGGCGCCAATGTGGGCTACGTAAGGTCACTTGATCCCTCCACCAACTATCTCTAATCTTGATTTACGCATAGCTGTGTAGTGTAGTATTATTGTAGTATGTTCGGTGATCCCACTCCAGCTTGGAGAGTAAAAGTTTGAACCAGTTCTAGTTGCCGCTTGCCGTATGTAGACATTACCAAAGTATTTTCATTCACTGTTGCAACAAATAATAAATCGTATTTTTACATGATGCTTAGAGTTTCCAGAAAATTCCGTAATTCTATTACAGTCACATTTAATACAAACAGGGAATGAATTACGTTAATACGTAAAGATTTAATACCACGCATAGGTGATGTATTACAACAAGCAATTAATAGCTCGACACACTGGAAGCGGCACTCGCCCAGGCATAAAGGCAAAGCATTCAAATGTGTGACTTAATTTGTAACTTAAATCAAATCAACTAAAGTTGTTTTAAAAAACTTAATTTGTACAAAATAGTGATCAGTATCTGCAAGTTTAAGTACCTTTAGTCATCTCTAAGTTAATTCCCCCTTTCTTGTGTGAAACAACTATTCAAATGCAGGATGGCGGAGGACGATAGCACAAGGATCGTTATAACCAAGCCTGGTGTCCTGGCGTTCGGTGAAGGCCTGCCTGCTGGACCGAGCATCGAGTCGTTCTTCCAAGATGAGACCGTCGTTCAGGTGTCTTGCGGTGTGTACCACTCTGCAGTTGTCTGCGCGTCGGGCCGAGTCTACACTTTCGGCAAGAATCAAGACAACGGATGGATGAAGAGCGATGGTGACCAGATCGCTGAGCCGAGGCTTCTTGACACACTCAGCTCTGTTAGTATAACTCAGGCTGCTTGTGGAGTTGGATACACCATGTTTCTCACTGACATGGGTGAGTTATATTCATGGGGGATGAATGGTAATGGTCAGCTTGGCCTCGGTCACATCAATAAAGCCCCCACACCCGTCCTGGTTGCCGGTCTGCCGCCCATCAAGAAGGTTGCTGCTGGATGGCTCCACACGGTGGTTCTTGCCTACAGCGGTGAGGTGTGGGTGTGTGGATACAACCAGTGTGGCCAACTAGGACTTGGTCATACAAACCAGCAAACCTCATTCACCCGCGTAACCAACCTCCCCGAGGCCATCATTGATATTTCGTGTGGTGGGTACCATACAGCTCTTGTCTCGGCCTCTCGGGCCCTCCTAATGGCTGGTTGGAATACCCATGGCCAGCTTGGTCTTGACGTGGCCATTATCTTATCCAGCTTCACACGAGTATCGATGCCGTCATCAGCCGTGGCTGCCGTGTCCTGTGGTTTTAACCACACTGTCGCCCTCAGAGTCGATGGGACGACCTGGGCTTGGGGTAATAATGTAAATGGTCAGTTGGGTACCGGTGACATGGATAAAAGATCCGCCCCCTTTCGAATGATTGGCCTAGAGGACCACACTATCTCCAAGGTCATTGCTGGGTGTTACTACACTGCGCTGTTGACACAGGAAGGGGATGTGTTTGTGTGTGGTAGTGGACTAAGTGGTCAGTTGGTACCGTGGAAGAAAACCGTTTCGGTGGCGACTCGGTTGCCAAAGTCACCAGGGGTGATTGTGCAACAGGTGGCTTTTGCTGAGACCTATTCTGTACTCTTGGTAGTTGAGAAGGCAAACATCACACCGGCACCTCAACCAGAGATCGGTGTTGCAGAGAGAGGCGACCGGGTGAGGAATGGTACAACCGAATTAGAACGGAACATCATGACTTCTCTCGAGTGTCCCGTTTGCTTCAAGGTTATGTGCGCACCGATACACCTGTGTACCGCGGGGCACAGCTTATGCAACACTTGCCGGTCTGACGACAGGATCATAGTTTGCCCGCTGTGTCGCGGACAGTTCTCTTGTGGGAGAAATCTTCTCGCAGAGGGCCTAAGTGCCAACATCGAACTACCGTGCACGGCATGCCTGCTGCGCATGCCCGCGTGCGAGCTAGAGGGACACGGCGCCGGCTGTCCCCGCCGCGACTACGACTGTCCCCTGGCGTGCGGCGGTTGGAGGGGCCGGCCCGTAGCGATGCTGGGCCACGCCCCCTCGGCCCACGCGGGCCGGACGTGGCTATTCTATTTTATTATAATATTCTTATTGCTTTTCTGTTTACATTTTTACAATATATATTGAATATCTTCAATGTTATTTACGTTAATTTAACGTTAATGTCTTTATAAACATACCGCTAGTTTCAATGTTAACTGGAGAGTACGTATTGACTAAGTTTGCTATTCTATTCTATTATATTCTTATTGTATTCCTGTTTATTTTTTTAAATGTAGGCCTTTTTTGAAATGTTGTTTATGGTTGTGTTTATGTTTTGTGCTTGTGTTATCATTCTGCTTGATTTAATGTAAACCTGAGACGATTGACAAAGTTCGAAATTATTGTATTTTATAATTTTCTATTCGTATTGGTTGTTGTATTCATTAACCCTTTTTTGCAATAAAAATTGAATGCACGTTTATGTCTGTGTAGGCCTACCCATTCTAACCGAAATTGTAAATGTTTACCTAATTAGAGTATGGACAAAGTTTGCAACTTTCGTGGTGTTGAATTTTGTATTTACATGGCATTATTGTTTTCATTTTTACAATATAAATTCAATGCTTGTTTATGTCTGTATAATCATTCAGAGTGCCCATGGAATGACCATGAAATGACATTGGGTTTAGCTGAATGATTCGTTCTGTCTGTATATTCTATGTAAAACTTGTGCACAATTTAGTGTATCAATTCATAACAATATTGTTCTTAATGTAGTAGGTAGATTTTCCTTTAGTTTTAAAACGGGCAACGCTCACTTGCAATGCTTGTGGGTTTTTTTTTTTAATTTTGTTTATCAAATAAAATAACAGTCCTTAATTTAGTTGATCACTGATAATATCACTATAGTTTCAGTTGCCATAATAAGTTTCATCATATTTATTGTAGCTGTTCGTGTTGACTGTCATGTTTCAGGTACGACCAGGGCCTATATTAGTGGGATATTCTGGCTTGTTTGGGTTGTTATACAAAAGTGTAAAATCTTTTAGAATTTAGTGAGTTGAGTGGTTGTGCGATTAATTTGTCTCCCTCAGTTCTGTCTACGATTGGTTAAGAAGCAAGGAGACAGCAGTGAACGGTGGCTTGTTTTGGTAGGGCAAGGTCCTTGATAAAATGTTTCATGGATTTATTGCCTGGTTTCTTTAAATTATTCCTTTAAAAACGTTGACCCCCCCCCCCCCCCTGCCAACCGATCCAAACGCCCAGTTTCGTAATTCCGTCTGCCACCCACCCCCTACCCCTTTCAACATTCCCGCTTACTACAGTAGAGTTCCGCGGGAGTTTACACCATGATGACCACACCATTTCCCCCCCGTTTTTGACACCCATAAATACGTTGAAAGATAAGCTACCCCGGGATTCCTTGTTTTCCTAGAACCTCATCGCCTTGAAGAATGTGATGTGTGTATTCAGTCATCTGAATTCCTCGTCCTTTGGTCGAGTTTGAATAGACTGGACTTTGCTCTAGGGGTGTACCAAAAAAACTATCTAAAAGGTTGGTGTAAACTCCCGCGGAACTCCACTTGTATGTGACGGGATTGAAACATCCCGAGTAGCTTAGGCTTAGCTTACAACTGTCATTTGCCTCTCTGTTATCAGCTGTTTCGGCAGATCAGTATCATCATTTCAAGGTTATCCATACCACATGAAAAAAAAGCTCAATGCAACGATACATAGTTTTGTAGAAAAACATTTATTTCCTCTCAAAAAAATATTATTGCACATTGTTAGCGCGGGGAAATAAAGAGAAAAGATTGTATAATTAGAACTGAAAGTGGACTGTATATTTGAATGAACTTACCGAGAATGCAGTGAGGTGGAGAATAGCGTGATGCCGAAGTGCAGAGACTAGTTGTTTGCTAGGTAAAGAAAAGAATAAAGAACCCAGGGTTGAAAGGAGAAGAAAGAAAGAGTAAGAAAAACGCCTCAAGAGAGGCTCGAACCACAAGCAGCAGCGCGTAGACAATGGGTGAGCTCGATGCTCGGAGTCCGCAAGCGGTTCGAAGGCGAGATGACAGGCACGTCGGAGAGATGAAACTAGACTGAGTCTGACTGCACAATTGCAGCTCAAACACGAAAACAAGCATACGTCACAAGGGGTAGGGGAAATGGAGATAAGAGCGAAGGGTGTAGCAGAACGTGACGTAAACAACCGGAAGAGTGACTTAAACAATATATGAAATTAACTACAAACTAGAGAGGTTGGCGTGAACATACCGCCCACCAAAAAATGAAAGAAAATCATTTTTTTCTAAGAAACGAGAATTCAAAACGAAAACGATATAACAAGTAAGGAAAAAGGAAACGATACGAGAAGCTTCTTCGCACCTAGGTGGAGGGGAGCGTAACCATTTTATTGACTGGTCGAGTGTGAACCCCGGACGCCGTACGAACTGAGGCGACGCGGGAAACACCGTCACGACCGGGAAAGAGAGCTTCCACTCGCCCGATCGGCCAGGAAAGGGGGGAAGTAGATGCCGAGAGTGAGAAAACGACATCTCCTACTTTGAGGTTAGGACTACCACGAACCCACTTGTTCCTTTGCATTAAAGTGTTGAGGTACTCCGCGCTCCAGCGGTTCCAAAACGATTGATGGATTTGCCGAACACGGTGCCAACGAGCAAGGGGTCTGACATTGACGTCAGGGTCAGAGAGATGCTCGGGGGGAGCAAGCAAGGGAGCGCCTATCAGGAAGTGCCCGGGGCTGAGGTAGTCGACACCTTCGAGGGGGTCCGCGGAGGGGGCGCATAGAGGGCGGCTGTTGAGCATGGCTTCAATGCGTGCAAAGAGGGTCGCATATTCTTCATGTGTAAGGGAGCTGTCTCCAATGAGACGATACAATAAAGACTTCGTGGATTTTACCACCGCCTCCCAGAGGCCTCCGAAGTTAGGAGCGTAGGGAGGATTGAAATGCCAGTGGACTTGGCGGACGGCGAGAGCACTGAAGAGGGGTTCTTCCGCGCGAGAGAGAAAGTCGTGAACTTCACGCAGATGTCTGGCTGCTCCCACGTAGTTCCGCCCGCAGTCGGAGTACACATGAGCAGGAAGGCCTCGCTGAGAAAGAAAACGATCGAAGCAGGCCAGGAAAGCTTCAGTGGATAGCTCAGATACCATCTCCAAGTGCACCGCTTTGGTAGCCATGCATACGAACACGCACAAGTAACCTTTGGTGAGTGGTGCGTTCCGACGCATGCTGGTTTTGACCATGAAGGGCCCGGCAAAGTCAGTCCCGACATGGGAGAAGACCCTGGAGCACTGCACGCGAGGGGCGGGAAGATCAGCCATCTGAGGTTGCAAGGGCTTTGCACGGAACTTGTGGCACGAGAGGCAACGATGGATGCGCTGTCGAAGCAAGCCACGCAGAGACACGATCCAATAAAGTTGTTGAATCAGCGCTTGAACAGTTCTAGGGCCGGAATGGAGAGACATCTTGTGGTAGTGATCGCAAATGAGCACCGACAAGTGCGCCTCCTTAGGGAGAAGGAGGGGGTGACGAGCTTCTTCAGCAAGGGAAGAATGACGTAGTCTACCGCCCACCCTGAGAAACCCGGAGGGGTCGAGAAAGGGCTTGAGAGAAGCGAGCTTGGAGGACACTTAACGCTCCTGGCTCAGCTGGCGAATTTCCGGGGCGTAAAAGTGATGTTGAGTGAGACGTAGAAAGAGATCCAGAGCGTCCTTGAGCTCGAGTGGAGTGACAGTACCACGGAGAGGGGAAGCATGTGAGCGTCTCGCGAGAAGGAGGCGAGCGAAGCGAAACGCCCAGGCGAGCACACGCTGTGCTTTAAGAAGTGTGGAGAATTTCCGGAAGTTCTCTAGCAGAGGGTCCAAAGCGTCGACGTGCACTACGAATGCGTGTACTAAAGGCTTCAGTTCGGGCAACTCCTCACGGGAGTCGAATGAGGGTGATGGCCGAGACCACAACTCTTGAACAGCATGAAGGAAGCTCGGACCAGAGAGCCACAGAGGGTGCTCAAGGAGCTGAGTCGGGGTCAAACCACGAGATGCGCAATCGGCAGTGTTTTCTTCGGACGATACGTGATTCCAGTCGACAGGGGAAGTGCTCTCAAACACCTCAACGACGCGGTTGGCGACGAAGGTCTTGAGGCGATGAGGAGGAGTGGACAGCCAGGCAAGCACGATTCGTGAGTCGGTGAATAGATGAACAGAGCTTGAGACGAGAGGGGGCAGCGAGGGCAAGGTGTCACGTAGCAAACGAGTGAGCAGGAGAGCAGCCGATAGTTCCAGTTTCGGAATAGTCAGGGGTTTAACTGGGGCGACCTTGCTTTTCGCGCGCACGAGACGAACTTCATAGGTGGAAGGGCTGGTCTGTGATTGCAGATACAGCACAGCTGCGTAGGCTTTCTCGGAGGCGTCGCAGAAGCCGACGACACGATGAGAGTGGCCAACACGAGGGAAGGCGCGAGGGACATGAAAGTTGGCAAGGGCGGGAACTTCAGCGACTGCCGAGAGCCAGTTGTGAGAGAGATGATCGGGAAGCACATCATCCCATTGCACCTGGGACAGCCATAGTTGTTGGAGGAAGATCTTCATTGAGCAAACGAAGGGTGTGAGAAACCCCAGGGGATCGAAGATGCGTGCGATGTAGGACAATGCCGTACGTTTTGTGACAGTTCCTTGGAAAGGTACGGTGAGAAAAGAGAAATCATCCGAGTTGGAGCTCCACAGTAAGCCGAGGATCTTGATGCCTTCATCTTCGTTAGAGAACACGAGTGGAGTCTCGAGATGGTCTTCAGGAAGAGCGGCCAAAGCCATGCGATTGTTGCTCGCCCACTTACGAAGCTCGAAGCCGCCGCGCGCAAGGAGAGCTTGCAACTGTTTCTGGAGGGCGATGGCTTCAGAGAGAGTTTCAGCGCCAGACACGATGTCATCTTTGTAGGTATGCGACGTGAGGGCATGTGCAGCCAGAGGGAACTGTTCTCCTTCGTCACGCACCAGTTGCTGCAAAACACGTTGGGCTTGGAAGGCAGAGGGAGTTAGCCCGTACGTGACTGTATTGAGCTCGTATTCTAGGACGGGAGAACTGGGGGAAGGTCGCCAAAAAATGTGTTGGACGGCCCGATCCGAGGAGCTGACGAGGATCTGGCGATACATTTGACGAATGTCCGCACAGATGACGATAGAATGGGTTCGGAAAGAAGTGATAACACTGGAGAGGTCACGTTGGAGTTTCGGTCCACTGAGTAGGAGTTGGTTCAGAGAGACGCCATCTTGGTCCGGTGAAGAGGCGTTGAAAACAACTCTCAGCATGGTACTGGAGCTCGTGAGTTTGTGGACACAGTGGTGTGGAATGATATAGCTGGCAGGGGAAGAGACGTGCTGCATATGCTGGGCCTGTTCATAGTCTTGCATGCACACTTGATAAGCAGCGTTGTGCTGAGGATTGCGTCGCAAACGTCGCTCTAAACTCAGGTAGCTCTGGAGTGCGGCCTCACGGTTGCTTCCGAGTGAGGGACGCGACGGTTTGAAGGGAAGAGCTACTGAGTAGCGTCCACACGCGTCACGTGATTGGGTGTCCTTGAAGTGACGTTCACACCATTGATCTTCAGGATCTTCTTTAGGGGGACGAGGAACTTCTTCTACCTCCCAGAATAAGCGCAAGTTGCGCTCGATGCTAGAGGAACACACAAAGAGAGAGACAGGAGGGTCGGAAGGTGGTTCCTTGGACTGAGTTGGTCCCATGACAACCCAGCCAAACATGGTGTTGAAGGCCGTAGGGTTGTTGCCGCGGATCGTGTTACCTGACCTATTCAAGATTTCGGGGTAGAGATCGGCACCCAACAGAAAGTCTCCTCGGTCCGGGGAGCAGAAACGGTTGTCTGCAAGACACATTCCTTGGAAACGTTGGAAAACGTCACAGGATACTTCACTGGTCGGCAGGTGACTGGTTAAGTTCGGCAGAACAAGAGCTCGAACCATGAGTGTTTTGAGAGAGGAGAGGCGCGAGGTAATGGAGCACTGTACAGTGCCACGTGCTTGAGTAGCAGCAAGGCCTATCCCCGATAACTCGAAGTGTGTAGGTTCAACTTTCAGGCCCAGCTTCCTGACCAGCGACTGAGATATGGCAGAGACTTGCGAGCCGGGATCCAGCACCGCGCGAAAGGGTTGAAATTGTCCGTGAGAATCTTGAATGAGAGCGCGTGCGGTGCCTAACAGCACAGTAGGTTGGCTGCGCGTCGTGTCTCGGAGATGACAGGAGAGAACGCGATTCGAGGGACCGGCTTCTTGAGAGGATAAGCTGACGTCATGAGAGGGATTGACGTCACGAGCTAAGGGAACACTGCCATAAGAATTGTCCTGGTACGCGGAAGTACTCGTGGAGTGTAAAAAAGAGTGATGATGCTTACTTCCGCAGGTGGAGCAGGCGTTCTTTGAATTACACTGCGACTTCATGTGAGCGCCGAGACAATTGAAATAGCGTCGCAATTGGCGCAAGGTGTGATACTTGTCATCAATGGATTGCTTGCGGAATGTCTCACACTTATAAAGCGTGTGACAAGATTTACACACGGGGCAAGATGAGTTAGCGTCGGAGCGCGAGGGTTCAGAGCGCTCACGTCCCGAGCCAGAAGAGGGACTGGCTTCTTTAGTAGCGATAAATGAATTCAGTTTCTTCACAGGGGAAGAAACCTTGGTAGGCCTGGCAGTAGGTTTACCTACAGAGCATAATTCGAATGTGCGTGACTGTTCTTCGATAAAGTCTATCACCGAACTGTAATTAGGAATAGTGTGGGAAGACTGTTTGTTCTCGAATGCTTTACGAGTTGAACTGTCGAGCTTAGCCAAGGTCAACGAGAGTAACAAAAAATCACCTAGGTCGGGTAATTCTAATGCTTTCAATGCATCAATCGCGTTACGATGCACGCTGAGAAAACATTGCAAGCTTGCATGAGACGCAGATTTTAGAGGTGTGAAGTCAGGCAGTTGCTGCACATACAAACTAGCCAGCAAACGTTTATTCTGATAACGGGATATCAGCGCCTGAAAGGCGAGAGGGTAGTTTTCATTGGAGATTTGAAAACCGGAAATAGTAGTCAGAGCAGCGCCTGACAACGAAGTTCTCAAGTAATAAACTTTTGTATGTTGTCGAGTGAATCATTTCCGTCAATTAGGGATTTGAAAAGAGAATAAAATTCGGTCCATTGCGAAATATCTCCCGAGAAATTAGGAAGATCGATTGTTGGTAGGTTAATATAATTTTTAGGAGTAGCTGTAGCCACATCCGTGGGTGTAGCGCTATTTTCACTTAATTTGACAGCAGCAAGGAAACGAGATTGTGCTGCGTACAAAACTGTCTCAAAACTTTCAAACACCTTGTCAACTTCGACGGGTTTAGCAGGAGCAATTAGTTGTGAATTTATGGCCGCGATGGCCAGTTGTATCTGCTGAAAGCTCGAGTCAAACGTCGACAACTTTTCGAACCTAGGCCTATTTAAGTGTACGTTGTCAGGTGTTAAGTTAGCGAAGGCTTTGTACGTCCCTGCTTAAAAATACAGTTGGATACTATTGGAAATATTACAGTTGAATACCATTGGATGTTGTTTGAATCCAATACATGTTAAACTTAATGGGAACCAATAGTATTAGTGCCACTTTGGACGTATCCAACTGGCAACGTAATCAATGGGAGTGGATAGGAAACGTAACCAATAGTATTCAACTGGATCCGTACGCAATGGGAATCAACTGTATTCAATAGGAATGAGTAAAACCCGTATTCAAAGGGAATCAACCGTATCCAACTGGAAACGTAACCAATAGTATTCAACTGGATCCGTACGCAATGGGAATCAACTGTATTCAATAGGAATGAGTAAAACCCGTATTCAAAGGGAATCAATCGTATTCAACAGGAACCAACCGTATTCAATAGTAATCAACTGTATTCAATAGGAACCAACCGTAATGAATAGGAACCAACCGTATTCAATAGGAACCAACCGTAATGGATGGGAATCAATCGTATTCAATAGGAACCAACCGTATTCAATAGGAACCAACCGTAATGGATGGGAATCAATCGTATTCAATAGGAACCAACCGTAATGGATGGGAATCAATCGTATTCAACAGGAACCAACCGTATTCAATAGTAATCAACCGTATTCAATAGGAACCAACCGTAATGGATGGGAATCAATCGTATTCAACAGGAACCAACCGTATTCAATAGGAACCAACCGTAATGGATGGGAATCAATCGTATTCAATAGGAGCCAACCGTAATGGATGGGAATCAATCGTATTCAACAGGAACCAACCGTATTCAATAGTAATCAACCGTATTCAATAGGAACCAACCGTAATGGATGGGAATCAATCGTATTCAACAGGAACCAACCGTATTCAATAGGAACCAACCGTATTCAATAGTAATCAACTGTATTCAATAGGAACCAACCGTAATGGATGGGAATCAATCGTATTCAACAGGAACCAACCGTATTCAATAGTAATCAACCGTATTCAATAGGAACCAACCGTAATGGATGGGAATCAATCGTATTCAACAGGAACCAACCGTATTCAATAGGAACCAACCGTATTCAATAGTAACCAACCGTATTCAATAGGAACCAACCGTAATGGATGGGAATCAATCGTATTCAATAGGAACCAACCGTAATGGATGGGAATCAATCGTATTCAACAGGAACCAACCGTATTCTATAGTAATCAACTGTATTCAATAGGAACCAACCGTAATGGATGGGAATCAATCGTATTCAACAGGAACCAACCGTATTCAATAGGAACCAACCGTATTCAATAGTAATCAACTGTATTCAATAGGAACCAACCGTAATGGATGGGAATCAATCGTATTCAACAGGAACCAACCGTATTCAATAGTAATCAACTGTATTCAATAGGAACCAACCGTAATGAATAGGAATCAATCGTATTCAACAGGAACCAACCGTATTCAATAGGAGCCAACCGTAATGGATGGGAATCAATCGTATTCAATAGGAACCAACCGTAGTCAGTAGGAGTCTTCTCAGTACATGTGAAATAATTCATATTTATAGTAAAAAAATACGGATATTTATTTATATTATAGGTTTATACATGAGTATCTAAAGTATGACCAACAATGGCTTCAAAGAGAATGTAACTAAGTTAGGTACAAAAATGTGGGTTGTAGATAGACCAACTTGTCATACATCAAACAGTACTAAAAATCAGTTGTGATACATAGGTATACTAGTAACACAAATATGCATGAGCTTACAGTCATAAAAATAAGAAGCCCAATGATAATATGGATTGTATAGATACAGAAAATAATTGTCACTTATATCATAGAGCACCCTGTAAAAAAAATGTAAATTAGGCTAGAAGCACAGCATGACTTACTAGTCATTGACATTAATCACATCAGTTTTGAAGCACAGTCTAATATCATAAAATAAACTTAAAAACAAACAAAAACAGCTGTTTTTGGCTAGTGAATGTGGATAAAAACAATGCTCCATAACCTAGAATTCATTGAACATAACATAAAAATGACGTATATAGTGCACTACCATAAAATAAACATAACAAACAAAAACAGGCTATGTAGAATGTAGATACAAATCTAGCTAAATGACGTACTATCCTTAATAATACATAGAAAGTAAAACGTTTTTAGAGCATAATGCCAAACTTGTCTTAAAAAACAAAGCAAAACACCAGTTGATATAGATAGTCATTTAAACTGAACAAAGATCTAGATACCATAAGATAAGAGATAAGTGAACATCTCTCATTATCGACAAGACTTATAGTATAACACAATTGTTGAAATATATTTTGAATTTTCTGGGATAATAATTTTTCAGGCAAAACAAGGGCATATTCAAGTTGATCTATTATTAATAGAATGAAAACTGTACAAAACAAGGCAATGAGATGTATAATTGAATGCAAAAAGCAGTTCCTATTAGAAATATGCTAAATGCACTTCATTGGTTGTCAGTGGAAGATAACTATCAACTTCTATCTATGGTTTTCATTTATGAAGTATGTATAGTTGTCCCAAGACTACCTTACACATGCTTTCGTCACAGGCGACTGGTTCGTAGCCAATCAGCGATCGGTATTGGCGCGGGTGTGTCTCGAGCGGTTCGCTGGTTGGCTACGACTGCCCCGGATGTGACGAAAGCACGGGTAAAGTAATCTTGGGTCCAGTATAATGGTATCTTACCTAGTAATTTATCAGGTTATGCAGATATGGTTCACAATATCACACACAATATCACACAATATCACACAATATGAAGTGCTAGAAACAGGAATGTGTACTTAAAATCTGCATAGTATAAGTGATTATTTTTTTTAACTTTGGTTTAAGACAATTTAATTGATTACCGGTACCTAGAAATATAAGAGAAATTAAAAATATTGGAATGTTCAAATGTGAATGGTTGATAGAAGGTAAATAAATATAACTAGGATGTAAAATAGCTGCTAAAAATAAAGAGCATACATACATACCAGTAGTATGTGTATAATGCCATAAATTAAACTTAACAAAAACAGCCTCGAGCTATGATGGCTAAAACTTAGCCTACAAAAAACACATTTACACCTACAACATTAACGGTTTCTTACTTTTCACGGATAGGCCTATTTGCGGAGATTTTACCTCTATTACAAGGATTTGAAATTATTTTTGGCGGCAACCCTGCAATAATAATTGGCTATTATGCCCATTAATCCTAATACATTTTATTTAGCATTCGAATAGCTTTTACATTGAAACTTTGAATTTACGTTCCTTAAAGTCTCTCATGCGAGTCAACTGCCCATTCAAATCACCCCACTGAACTATCTTATTGGTTCGAAACAATATTAATGTTTTAGATATTTGTATCTGGTATTATGATATTATGTAATGGCATATTATTTCTCGGTTAAAATGTAAGTGCATAGGATTTATCTACGGTTAAAAATACTAAAATCAATACATCTTCGTAGCCATTTAAAGTGTGGCTCAATTGACTCTAGTAGTGTTATTTTAATAAACAGAATAGCCAACAGTGTGAAACTGAATAATCTAAAAGAAGTGGGCCTACAATATCAATAATTATTTGTTATTTATACACTCAATTGTATTGTGTCGTTACAACAAAATAAAATGTGTGATACAATTACGTATACGATTGAAAATGTATCATTTTATGCCAAAATAACACTTAACACAACATAAAAGTTTGTTTTTGTAACTATGGCGACACCGTTATCCATCTGGCAACACAGCTTTAGTCGACACGAAACGTAAACAAACTTCAAAGATAGAAACATGGCCGCGCAACTGTCAAAAAATATTGCCATAGATGAATCGTTGACACTGTGGAAAGGGCGCCTCAGTTTCAAGCAATATATTCCCCTCAAGTCTTCCAAATTTGGAATAAAAACCTTTGAACTATGTGAATCACAATCGGGATATTTGTGGAACTTCATTGTGTACGTAGGTGCAGATGGTGTGAATGTGGCTAATGGTATTGCAAACGCCGGAAACGCAATCCAAAATGCAGACCTTAGCAAGTCCAAAACAGCTGGGATTGTCACAAAACTAATGGAGCCCTTGTACAACTTAGGCCATACTCTGTGGACAACTCTCCAGACCTGTGCATTTGCCTCAATGATAACGGTGTAAATGTAGCAGGTACCCTTCGCATAAATCGTAAAAATGTCCCTGCTAGAGTAAAAACAGCCAAGTTGAAAAAAGGGGAGCACATTGCCGAAGCATCCAATGGGGTAATGGTCCTCAAGTGGAAAGACAAGAAGGATGTTTCCTTTATTTTGACCTTTCACAACAGTGATATGGCTGTTATCACAAAACGGGGGGTGGACACTGAAAAACCACAATGCATCCTAGACTACAATAAAGCCATGGGGGGAGTGGATCTCAAAGACCAAAAACTACAGCCCTATCTATTGGAACGCAAGCGGGGTAGGAAGTGGTACATAAAACTTTTCAAACGTCTACTCAATGTGTCAATTCTCAATGCACAGATCATTTATAATAATGCTTCGAACATGAAAATCGACCAACTTGCCTTCCGCCTAAAACTTGTAAAAAGTATTGTAGAAACGTACAATAATGGTTTGCAATCACCTCAAATGGGCAGACCATCAATCAACCCTGCACTATGGAGTAGCGTCGCTATCCACTACTTCTCCAGAGACATGTTTTATTGGAGACAAGTCCAACAAACTTGGAGAGAAACATGTCTCTGGAGAAAAATTCGGCGTGTGTTGAGACGTAGAGGCACCAAACGAGTCATCTGTGAGCTGACGCCTCGGTTTGTCTTTTTGTGATGGTTTTCCAACACTGGATTTTCCTTCCCGGTTAAGGTCGGTAATCTGCTGGGCAATGTATTTGGGAACCTTGTCCAGTTCTTCTTGAAGCCGGCATTCGCAGGTTCCCCTTGAAACAAGCCAGTGCTTCAAACATTCTGAAACAGTATTAATGCCTATAAAGGTATGATGCCAAAGCTGTGTTTGCTAAGTGTACTGTTCAGTAGCAGTTAATGCAGATGTGTAGGATTTTCATATCTGCCTTCTAAGTTCTAACATATTGTTATTTATAATTTCAAGTTTGCATTAGATAAAATATGCTCCATGATAATTTAGGTCAGGTAGTAATTCAAAAATTCAATTCACAAATAAATAAAAAAAATTACAGTGAAATATGGCAACACGGAAGTATTGAGATTTGTCCATATGACAAGTTACCATCAGTTTACACTGTTTGTATAAAATTTTGTTCCAACACTAGTTTGGGCTGGTATTTCAATGTCCAGTTGAAGTTGTTTTCACCATGACAAGGACCAATAAAAAGACACCAAAGTGGGCTTGCCTGGCAAATAAATTACTTGGCACTTTAACTGGACTACTTTTGGAGGCCCAGTTGGACTAAATAAACGTACAAGTTCACTTCGAAAAAGAAGTTAATTTTAAAAAGTAAATTATATTTTTGTATTTTGTGTACACATTACGTACAATATAGTTGTACCAGGACTACCTTACACATGCTTTCGTCCAGGGTTGGCATGATTTTACCCGACCCGAAAAAACCCGCCGGGTTTTTTCGGGTAAAACCCACCTGAAAAAACCCGCGGGTTTTAGACAACAAATGGGTTTTTTCAAATACTTAACGTAGGTGTATAATTGTACAGTTTATAATATTCTAGCCACCTTTATTTTAACGTCAGTACAAGACTGAAGATTTGATTACGATCAGGCAGAAACACCTATCATTCCGCTCACTAAATTGATTCTTAAGAGGCGTGAGTAAACTGTTTGCTTGAAATTGAAAGGCTCTACTGACTTCGATATATTTAACGAACTTGTTCAGTCAACCTTTTTTTGAAGAGATAAAGCCACTTATAAATTCTGTGATTGTTTATGATTCATACACTTTGCAAAAGTAATATATTATGATTTTTTTTTTTTGGATTATATCAAACCAAATTTGTTCTTCCCGGAACTATATAAAATAGATGTTTTTGTTCTCGACTAATATTCTTTGCACATTTTTGCTCTCTCCAATGAAAGACAAGCTAGAAATTAATCAAATTTCCGGGATATAATAATTCACTTGTTTTTAACGCTTTTTGCAAGTATGGATCTTGAAATGTCTTTAATCAAGGTACCATTCGTCACACTCATCGAAACTATACAAAATCACAATGGTTTTCATCTACACATTTACTTTTTCAACATTGGTCAATTGAGAAAAAGGTCATATTAGAATATTTATAAACTCAATAATAATAAATCTCTGTAATAAACTAGAAAAATACGTATCCGCAAACGAGGACGTGGGATCTGAGAAAGCTAATAATAGGCACAGCCATAATAATGATTTATATCAGGCAGGGTAGAGAAAGTCGATTTATTTAAAGAAGTATATTGTCATTAAATGAAAGAAAGAGCTTGAAATATTTTTGTTGAATTTTACAATGCTATAGGAATTAATAATTTTACTACCCCTAATACGTTTGCCCTCGTCACACAACAATAAGCAAAATACTAAAAAATACCCGGGGCTTGTACATTACGTTGAGAAAGAAGCCAAATACGGTCATTCATTACAGTATGTGTAACTTAATATGATATAACATGTAGGCCTAACATGGTTGTATAAGGTCAGATTATGGGTTTAGGGTGCTTGAATGGTGAAGATTATTCGCGCAGTATATGGTCAAAATATTCAAAAATCGTAAAAAGAACAAGCTGAAGGCACAAGAGGACATGCATACTCATTTAACATGTTTTCGTCTAAAACCCGAAAAAACCCGATAAAACCCGAAAAAAGCCCGATAAAACCCGAAAAAACCCGGGTTTTTGCCAACCCTGCTTTCGTCACAGGCGACGGGTTCGTAGCCAATCAGCGATCGGTTTTTGCACGGGTGTGTCTCCAGCGGTTCGCTGGTTGGCTACGAGAGCCTCGCCTGTGACGAAAGCAGTGTAAGGTAGTCTTGTGCCAAGTATAGCAATATTCAGTTGGCAATGCATTGTAACACCCACCTTAATTTAAAATTAAATATGAAACTATCAATTCCGTGTTTCTTTTTGGACACTGAGAAATAGTAGCGTCTTGGCAAACATTTGGTGGCTATGGGTTTAAAATAGCTTATGTTGGTAGATACTATCAGCTGCAAGAGTTTCAAGAGTGTGTATAAGGAGATAAGCTGTTGGTCGCAGATTATATGTGCTGCACAATACGTAGAAACACCTAACCTTTCAAATTTATTTATTTTTATTTATTTTTTGTTCCATACATATACATTTTTCACAAGCATGGGCATGTCACTGCTGAGATGTCTGCATGCACATGTTTTAAAGGTCTAGAAAAGTAATCAATCTAAACGGGAATGAGTTTGTTCAAAAGTTCGTCATAATACGAATGCGTTCACATGTTTATTTTAAAAGTTCCTTTCCCCAAGTATGCTCATATGGGCCTAAAGTGGCAGTGATAAAAGATTGGTTGAGTATTGCAAAATATCGCCCCTCTTTACCACCACCATACCACACATATTGGCAGAACTAGTTGCACCAGATAGATATATTCTTGGAACAGGGCTAGTAGCCCTAGATGGTACTAACATATTAGACCCACACGTAGAGCTAGCCCTGGAACACCCGGGCATGTCCGAGTATGAAGTTGATGAAGAGTTCAATTGTGCTTCAACACTTATGGTCTGATTATTTAATAATCTGTTAAAATGGTGTGCTGATAAATCACGAAGGGACTTTCGTTTTACTTTAGGCATTTTTAACTGTCGGTGCCTACTTTAATCTAGGCTACCCTATGTAGCCAGATTTAGTTAAAACGTCCTATTAGCATACATGCAATGTCCAGCTAGGGCAACATTACTGTTTGAGCTGCCTAGTCCATTGGAAAGTGGGTAGATCTGTTGTTACGTCTAGGCCCTAGCACCAATAACAAAAATAAAATATTACATTATTGAAAATAGAGCCACACTTAAAGGAGGCATCTTAATGCTCCACCTTAAGTGTACAGTTCAGACTTTATGACATGTGTTCAGTTTTACAGTTAAATCTACTACTGTATATTAGTATCTTAAATCATTGTAAATAATCCTAGCTATTGTAGCACCCTAAATTCATAAATCAAATCAACCACAATAGTGAACGCGTCGGTAGGGTTCGCACAACTAATGTCATAGCTGCAAACTATAATAGACGATTTCAAAATTTCATTTCATCAATTTCATTGTTGTAACCTGGGCACATACCGTAAAGCGACCGGAACCCTCGCTCTGTTCAATCTTATTGTCATTGGTCAGACCGGGCGCTTTACGGCACACACCCCCTATAAAAACATGCCCTAGGCACGAAGGCTAGGCCTAGGCCTAGCCTATATGACGTTTAAGACAACACTGATCGTAACATGAGGCCTAGGCCTAGGCCTACGCTATGGATGGTGTACAAAATGTAGGGCCTAGGCCCTAGGCCTAGGATAGCCTACAAACTTACCCCTTGGTCTAGGCCTAGCCTACCCAGGCCTACATGTCTGCAAATTATATAGGCTCTGGGTCTTAACAGAATTTAATTATCATAGGCCAGGCCTAGGTAGGCCTATCACACAGGGCCTTTCAGGAACCAGAAGTCAGTGGTCACAGGGTTTTAACTTTTAAACTTAACCAAGAATGCGTAGGCCTAGGCTAGGGCCTAGGCCTACGATAGGCAAGAAGTAAGGTAGAGCCTAGGCCTAGGCTTACGATTCTTATGATGTTTCAGCCCAACTCAACCCCTCAGCCCTCAAACGAAACTAACGGTAACGGGAATTTGGCTCTTAGGCCCTAGGATAGGCCTAGGCCTTGCCTAGACTGCCTGTCTTTGTTGAGCGGGATTAAAAACGCTAAGACTATTTCGGTATTTCATAAAATACAAGAAGGCCAATCCTTAACCTTACCTGAAATACAGTGAGTATGTACGGATGATTTCACCGGCGAAAGGGGCTACATTTACGAAGCTTTCACCCAAGAGAACTAAAAACATGCTTGAAACACGACAGACAGAACGTAACCGGATGTTGTAGTTGAGTTGTTGACTGCCGGCCGGAAGCCGGGTGGGGAAAAGTCAAATGATCATCTGCAAAAAAAGTTTTGATGCAGAATATTGAAAAATAAATATTTATTATACTGTTTTTTAAATCAAAATGATACGTTATAATCAAATACAATTTAAAGATCAATAAAGTGTTAAATACTTACATATTTTGTTCTCCAGTTGAGTAGTGCGTTGACTGGAGTGGTCCAAATAGTTCGGTAATGTTCGGATGCTTCCGAGATTATTCGTTTTAAATTCAGTATGACGTCACGCGGTTGATTCAAAGCACGATGCTATGCGAACGTAAATCGAGAAATTCAAATCATGACGTTTTCCGGGTCTGCATAGATTAAAAAATTGACAGCATATACATTATGTGGCCTATTATTCTTAAGAGGGCCCCAGTAAGTATATATACTGTGATGTATGTGGCATGGTTATAAATAATGAATTGACGAATTTCAATACGATTCAATACCAAATTGTACAACACGTGGAAAATTTAGTTTTGGAATTCTAACAGAATTAAATTTGCTGTTACGTTAAATTCATGTAATACATTTTATAAATACGTACAAATGGTCGGTGGTTGTAGCGCAAGCGTGATGCATGAGACCTGATTTAGGAGGCCCGGGTTTGATTCCTATAGATGCGGTACCAGCAATCCCGTCTGAAAGTTTATCCAATATTTTTTTCAGTAATTAATTCGAATGCAAGGATTGAGACTGTATGGAATTAATCGTGGACACGCATCCCCCTAAAATAACACAAATTGGGTGCAGAATAGTCGCGGCCACACAGCGACAATATAATAATACACAGGTTTATAAAAACATTGTGTATATGTACGTAAAATATTTAGAAGACAATATTTGAAAAGAATATTCATACAATATTAATTTATTTATTATTCAAAATATAATTATGTGATATTGTATACACATTGATAGGTATTACTGTATGGACATATTATCACGACTAATGTTGTAACAACATGTATAAGATGTCAACATCTAGACATTATCACTGGCACATAAAATGAATATTCATACAATATTAAGTGTTGTGTGGGTTACCATTAGTTCCCATTGAATACGATTGATTCCAATTGAATACGGTTGGTTCCTATTGTAAACGGAAGTTTCCCGTTCATTACCATTTGTTCCCATTGAATACGATTGATTCCCTTTGAAAACGGATGGTTTCTATTGAATACGGTTGGTTACTATTGAATACAGTTGGTTACTATTGAATACGGTTGGTTCCTATTAAATACGGTTGGTTCCTATTGAATACGGTTGGTTCCTATTGAATACTGTTGGTTCCTATTGAATACGGTTGGTTCCTATTGAATACGGTTGGTTCCTATTGTAAACAGAAGTTTCCCGTTCATTACCATTTGTTCCCATTGAATACGATTGATTCCCTTTGAAAACGGATGGTTTCTATTGAATACGGTTGGTTACTATTGAATACAGTTGGTTACTATTGAATACGGTTGGTTCCTATTGAATACGGTTGGTTCCTATTGAATACGGTTGGTTCCTATTGAATACAGTTGGTTCCTATTGAATACGGTTGGTTCCTATTGAATACGGTTGGTTCCTGTTGAATACGATTGATTCCCATCCATTACGGTTGGTTCCTATTGAATACGGTTGGTTCCTATTGTATACGGTTGGTTCCTATTGAATACAGTTGGTTCCTATTGAATACGGTTGGTTCCTATTGAATACAGTTGGTTCCTATTGAATACGGTTGGTTCCTATTGAATACGGTTGGTTCCTGTTGAATACGATTGATTCCCATCCATTACGGTTGGTTCCTATTGAATACGGTTGGTTCCTATTGTATACGGTTGGTTCCTATTGAATACAGTTGGTTCCTATTGAATACGGTTGGTTCCTATTGAATACGCTTGGTTCCCATTGAATACGATTGATTCCCATCCATTACGGTTGGTTCCTTTTCATTACGGTTGTTGCCTATTGAATACTATTGGTTACGGTTCCAGTTGCACTACAGTTGATTCCCTTTGCATACAGTCCCAGTTGAATACTATTGAAACCAATTGATTACGGTTCCAGTTGAATACAGTTGATTCCCTTTGAATACGTTGCCTGTTGAATACTATTGGTTACGGTTCCAGTTGCACTACAGTTGATTCCCTTTGCATACGGTCCCAGTTGAATACTATTGAACCCAATTGATTACGGTTCCAGTTGAATACAGTTGATTCCCTTTGCATACGGTCCCAGTTGAATACTATTGAAACCAATTGATTACGGTTCCAGTTGAATACAGTTGATTCCCTTTGCATACGGTCCCAGTTGAATACTATTGAAACCAATTGATTATGGTTCCAGTTGAATACAGTTGATTCCCTTTGAATACGTTGCCTGTTGAATACTATTGGTTACGGTTCCAGTTGAACTACAGTTGATTCCCTTTGCATACGGTCCCAGTTGAATACTATTGAACCCAATTGATTACGGTTCCAGTTGAATACAGTTGATTCCCTTTGAATACGTTGCCTGTTGAATACTATTGGTTACGGTTCCAGTTGAACTACAGTTGATTCCCTTTGCATACGGTCCCAGTTGAATACTATTGAAACCAATTGATTACGGTTCCAGTTGAATACAGTTGATTCCCTTTGCATACGGTCCCAGTTGAATACTATTGAAACCAATTGATTACGGTTCCAGTTGAATACAGTTGACTCCCTTTGAATACGTTGCCTGTTGAATACTATTGAAACCAATTGATTACGGTTCCAGTTGAATACAGTTGACTCCCTTTGAATACGTTGCCTGTTGAATACTATTGGTTACGGTTCCAGTTGAACTACAGTTGATTCCCTTTGCATACGGTCCCAGTTGAATACTATTGAACCCAATTGATTACGGTTCCAGTTGAATACAGTTGATTCCCTTTGAATACGTTGCCTGTTGAATACTATTGGTTACGGTTCCAGTTGAACTACAGTTGATTCCCTTTGCATACGGTCCCAGTTGAATACTATTGAACCCAATTGATTACGGTTCCAGTTGAATACAGTTGATTCCCTTTGAATACGTTGCCTGTTGAATACTATTGGTTACGGTTCCAGTTGAACTACAGTTGATTCCCTTTGCATACGGTCCCAGTTGAATACTATTGAAACCAATTGATTACGGTTCCAGTTGAATACAGTTGATTCCCTTTGCATACGGTTCCAGTTGAATACTATTGAAACCAATTGATTACGGTTCCAGTTGAATACAGTTGACTCCCTTTGAATACGTTGCCTGTTGAATACTATTGGTTACGGTTCCAGTTGAACTACAGTTGATTCCCTTTGCATACGGTCCCAGTTGAATACTATTGAACCCAATTGATTACGGTTCCAGTTGAATACAGTTGATTCCCTTTGAATACGTTGCCTGTTGAATACTATTGGTTACGGTTCCAGTTGAACTACAGTTGATTCCCTTTGCATACGGTCCCAGTTGAATACTATTGAAACCAATTGATTACGGTTCCAGTTGAATACAGTTGATTCCCTTTGAATACGTTGCCTGTTGAATACTATTGGTTACGGTTCCAGTTGCACTACAGTTGATTCCCTTTGCATACGGTCCCAGTTGAATACTATTGGTTACAGTTCCTATTGAATACGTTTGGATCCTATTGGATGCTTTTAGAGTTCCAGTTGGCTCCTACTAAGACAGTTGGTTACGATTGAATCCTGTTGGTTTACACTTGCGGATCCAATAGTATCCAACCGTATTTTTAAGCAGGGGTACGTTGGACAGACGCAAAAATGACTTCGCGCTGAGCAACAAGCTTTTCTTGTTCAGAAACAAGATCATCCATAATGAACAGAGGGGAAAACACAAGAAATTATGAAGGAAAAACGAGAGAAATCCGTCAACACAAGCAGTGTTATATGTAAACCCAGCTGAATGTAGTTGAGCACACTGACCTTCCTGTCAAAACAACAAAGTGTATTGTTGAATACGTCACTTGTATGACGAGTCGCAGCGCGAGGGAAGAGAGTGACGTGTCCGCGCGGGACGACGCAACTGACGAGAGAAAAAATAAAGAAAATGATAAAGATAGCTTTGACTGAGGAATAACTGGCTGAAGATCCGGACGACGGAGGACCAAAAAATGTTAGCGCGGGGAAGTAAAGAGAAAATATTGTATAATTAGAACTGAAAGTGGACTGTATATTTGAATGAACTTACCGAGAATGCAGTGAGGTGGAGAATAGCGTGATGCCGAAGTGCAGAGACTAGTTGTTTGCTAGGTAAAGAAAAGAATAAAGAACCCAGGGTTGAAAGGAGAAGAAAGAAAGAGTAAGAAAAACGCCTCAAGAGAGGCTCGAACCACAAGCAGCAGCGCGTAGACAATGGGTGAGCTCGATGCTCGGAGTCCGCAAGCGGTTCGAAGGCGAGATGACAGGCACGTCGGAGAGATGAAACTAGACTGAGTCTGACTGCACAATTGCAGCTCAAACACGAAAACAAGCATACGTCACAAGGGGTAGGGGAAATGGAGATAAGAGCGAAGGGCGTAGCAGAACGTGACGTAAACAACCGGAAAAGTGACTTAAACAATATATGAAATTAACTACAAACTAGAGGGGTTGGCGTGAACACACATAATATATTAAAGTATGTATTCAGTGAAAGATCCCGACATAAGTCTCGGTCGTTGTGCTGTGTTCTCAAGCGTACTGACAGGCTCCTCCTTGCCTGGTTGGGACATACAGACTCGCGTCCAGGCTGTTCCTCTGGATAGCAGCGTTGACCTTCCCGCGGGACACATCGTCCATCACCTGAGTCCTGCTCAGGATCCAGGACGATCCTGGAGGAAACAAATACAGGAGTTGATTACAAAGGCAGCCTTTGTCAAACTCCCATCATTTTGTTTGACATTGGTGTCATTGTATTCAGTAACACTTGCTCTAAATACATAATTGTAATCAATCATGTAAAATGTAATGATAATCAAAATATTACGATAAGCCAATGAAACTTGAACTTGTGACTACAAATTACCGAAATACATAGAAAATACTTTCAACTAAAGTCGTCTTACAATAACTTCGGTAATGCGTTTGTCATCAATCAATGAAGTGTTTACGGTCTCAGCCAACCCGAGCAGGTATCTGAATTAGCCACAGACGCTGGTTGGCTGCCGCTCACCCACCCGTGATGGAAGCATTACTGAAGATGTTGTAAGATGAATATACTTGATCGTAAAGTGTCAATAGATGAGCTAGTCGGAGCCAATCAGCGGGTGGCTGCTTCAAATACTGCAATTTGGTTGGCCAGCCTCACTCTTCTATGACGTCAGCATCCTCAAGGTTACTGTACGTTATACTCACGTGTATAGGTGCCGTTGTACTCGTTGCATGAGAACACTAGGGAGTAGTTATCATAGTAAGTCTCCAGTACCCAATAGTCACTCTCCCGGGCTGTAGAGCAGTACAAAGTATTATTACACATAGTTGTACTGTTGCATGAGAACACTAGGGAGTAGTTATCATAGTCAGTCTCCAGTACCCAGTAGTCACTCTCCCGGGCTGTAGAGTAGTACATAGTATTATTACACATAGTTGTACTGTTGCATGAGAACACTAGGGAGTAGTTATCATAGTCAGTCTCCAGTACCCAGTAGTCACTCTCCCGGGCTGTAGAGTAGTACAAAGTATTATTACACATAGTTGTACTGTTGCATGAGAACACTAGGGAGTAGTTATCATAGTCAGTCTCCAGTACCCAGTAGTCACTCTCCCGGGCTGTAGAGCAGTACAAAGTATTTTTACACATAGTTGTACTCGTTGCATGAGAACACTAGGGAGTAGTTATCATAGTCAGTCTCCAGTACCCAGTAGTCACTCTCCCTGGCTGTAGAGTAGTACAAAGTATTATTACACATAGTTGTACTGTTGCATGAGAACACTAGGGAGTAGTTATCATAGTCAGTCTCCAGTACCCAGTAGTCACTCTCCCGGGCTGTAGAGTAGTACAAAGTATTATTACACATAGTTGTACTGTTGCATGAGAACACTAGGGAGTAGTTATCATAGTCAGTCTCCAGTACCCAGTAGTCACTCTCCCGGGCTGTAGAGTAGTACATAGTATTATTACACATAGTTGTACTGTTGCATGAGAACACTAGGGAGTAGTTATCATAGTCAGTCTCCAGTACCCAGTAGTCACTCTCCCGGGCTGTAGAGTAGTACAAAGTATTATTACACATAGTTGTACTGTTGCATGATAACACTAGGGAGTTGTTATCATAGTCAGTCTCCAGTACCCAGTAGTCACTCTCCCGGGCTGTAGAGCAGTACAAAGTATTATTACACATAGTTGTACTGTTGCATGAGAACACTAGGGAGTAGTTATCATAGTCAGTCTCCAGTACCCAATAATCACTCTCCCGGGCTGTAGAGTAGTACATAGTATTATTACACATAGTTGTACTGTTGCATGAGAACACTAGGGAGTAGTTATCATAGTCAGTCTCCAGTACCCAATAGTCACTCTCCCGGGCTGTAGAGTAGTACATAGTATTATTACACATAGTTGTACTGTTGCATGAGAACACTAGGGAGTAGTTATCATAGTCAGTCTCCAGTACCCAATAATCACTCTCCCGGGCTGTAGAGTAGTACATAGTATTATTACACATAGTTGTACTGTTGCATGAGAACACTAGGGAGTAGTTATCATAGTCAGTCTCCAGTACCCAATAGTCACTCTCCCGGGCTGTAGAGTAGTACAAAGTATTATTACACATTGAAGCGGATTCAATCCATAGAATGCTAGCAAACACTCAAGGATCTAATAAGATCAGGTCAAAGATACATAGTTATTTTATTTACGTAATGCGGTAATATTGTTTATAATGAATGAATTTGGCTGGTCTGGAAATCCTAAAAACAGACGAGAAAAGTTTCGATATCGATACATCACTTGATACGTTCGATATCGCGACGCGATGTCGATATTTCTTCCCGCGATATCGATATGTTTTTTTTTGTCGCAGAGGAGACCTAATAGTTTTGTCTTCTTGGTGTGTACCGGATAATTAACGTTATCATACTAGAATATAATCAGTCTAGAAACACCAACTTTAAAACTATAGATAAAATCTAACATGAATGTGGTAAGCTGTTCTTTTTTTAAATTATTTTTCTAAAGCACAATCTTGCAAAAAATAATCTTTGCATTTGATCTACATGTTTAATTTATGTATCAGCGTTTCTTTTTTTTGTAGTGGGATCCAAAATCACAATTTTGCATCCGACGGCGCCAGCGCAGTTGGCCGAGGTCAATTTTAGGCGTTGGTCTAATCTAAAAGTCTAAAATGTCTAAAAGTCTTTGTAGTCTCCACTTCTATATAAACTCGAGTTGGTAACGTCGATCTTTCGAAGTCACGAACATTTTCTCGTTTTACCCACCCCCTCGCCTTAAACTCTTTCATTTGTTTAGTCAAACATTCATTCTCTCACTTTAGATGTTTGGAAATGTTTAGTTTGACATATTATATGTATAATTATGATTGAAATGTGAGATAAAAGACCTTTTTACAATTTATCATGGATCCTTATAAGCAATTGAATATAAACTTTTTGTAGATAGAGCAAATCATGGCTTAGATCAATTCTGAAAATCATCTATTGAAGTAGCCAGACTCTCGAATTCCAGTGTATGAGTATTGCTGATAGTTAGAGACTCGTAAGTCCCGTTGTTTTCATCGTAGAAAGATATATTTTAAACCGATATCTGTATAATTTCAATGTAACAATATTCTTATAATTATGGGACAGTGTTGTGTTTATAAGATTGAATTTGTTTTGAGAGGTCATCACGGTTAACAGGTGAGATAACGCACCGCTCGACGATCGAAGCTGTTTGCGGGCAGAGTTCATCCGTCTCAGCGGATCTGTTGGGGTTTACCAACAGCGATTTAAATGAACTGTTATGGAGATAAACAAGCATAAGAATAGATTGCAACTCACGTGAGACCGGGAACTTGACCTTGAGTTTTGCTTCAGTGGAGGCGGCGTCTGCGGGGCGAGCCCCCCCTACTATGCCCGTGTAATAATAACCAAGCCTGGAAACAAGTCACTGGATTACTTTCATGAGGCTAAAAACAAATCCGATGGTTAATCAAACCGTTACCTGTCCTATATTAAACTATTAACATAAAATTAAATTAAAATTCGGTTTAGAAAATCACATCAAGCCAAAAGAATTATAGCGTTTACACATTTTCCTAAGTAAAGGTTTAAGATTGATGGAAACCATAGCAACGTTAGCTCTAATGTATAAAATTCTTAGCCCAGCCAATGAGAGATAACGTTTTATAAATCTGGCCAATGGTAGCGATCCTAAGTAAAACAGTTAAAAAAATAAATCCTTAAATCAAAATATTAAATATGTGTGTAAACCGAGCTTAAAAAAATAGTATATAAAATCATTAGTAAAGTAATATATTACAAGGAACTCACTGTGCATTGATCTGACGGTTGAAGACGTGGACTGGGTAGACTGGGTCTGACTGAGGAGTGTAGGTGGCGGTAGTGCAAGCGCCTTCAGGCTCAAAGCGGTTCGGAACCTTAGCGATCTCGTACCAGAGCTTGGTGTACTGTAACACAATTACTATAATGTTAGAGGATCTGGATCGAGTGGGGTCACAAAATCTACCTTCACCAATTTTCACTAAACATGAGTTAGACATATGGCTGGTTATAGCTTTTATTGCCAGCTTTTTACACGACAATCCATTTCGGTGAAAATCGACCATCTCCAATGTTATTCCAGGCAGAATTCATGCATTAGGTTAAAAACCTACCATCTCCAATCTCCATGCACTATTAAGTTTCATAACCACGCCATATCCACAAACCAATCAGAAAGCAGCATCCAAAAGTGCAATCTATGAAGTGCATACTCCAAGGTTGTGGAGGAGTAACCGTGCATCTTTAACTAGCCCCTGCAGATACTACAAATTTCAGAACGCCTACAAGTAACATAAACACATTTCCTTGATTTCCCACAAATCAGTCATCTTGGAAGTGGTAGGTTTTGCTTCTGACCCACTCATCTGTCCATGACTACATGAGGGCTAATTATGTAGGTATAGCAATAAGAAATGTGATAACTTCTCGAACATTTTTTAAACTTTGTATGGTGGTAGGCTATATAATGAGGTTGTATATTAATTTGTTAATCATGTAAATGAAAAATTGAAAAGCTTTCGATGTCGCCGGGTCGTGTCTTGTAATGTATTGTTTGCATTCTCTCTTATGTATAATATGTACCTATATGCACCTATTGTACGTGGTAATGTTCTTGTTTTGTTGTGTACCATTAGTTTTAACTTTTAAGATCTCTTATATTGACGATGTCCATACATGTATTATGTATATGTCTACGGATGAAATAACTTGAAATTGAAATTGAAATAATCCAATGCTAGTTATTATTTCTTTCTAAATTACTATTTCAACTGTCTTTACAACTATGCTTCAGATTACGAACTAGGTATATATAAGTGTTTGGATAGTTAGAAAGGAATGTCTGAGGGCTAATAGTATGACTCAATCCCAGCATTCTTCTTTACGACTGAGAAAAATCTTGGGGAAAACCTTCAGTAAGGATTGCCGGTGGCCGGAATCTAACCGGCGACCTCCCCACTTAGAATCTCGTTTCTTACCGCTGAGCCACCTCTGTATGGAGTCTGCTGTTACACTTTTTGATCTCACTTTTTCCCAAGAAATGCACCGAAAACCCACAGTTTTTTTTATGTTTCTGCATTTTTTTAAACTATTTTTATTCATCGAAATTATTTGGATAGTTTATTAATTTGGCCGTCAGAGTTCCTCCAAATTTCCATTTCGCCGCCATTACAGACATGTTAAATGGAATGGGATTCTTCGCAAACTTCAATATAATGGATTTGATTCATAGTATTGATATAATTTGAAGAAGGTGTCATTCATTTTTAGTTTTATGTGTAATCAACTAGGAAAACGCTCTGTTTGACGCGTTGATAAGCGAGCGCGTCAATATCTACGAACTTTCTGGCGAAAAGTTTTCAATGCTAATACAAACAACAATTAACAACAATTCAAGAATGCGCATTGCAAAAATTGTTCTTATTTCCATGGCTATTATACTTTCCGACATTGTTGTATGCAGTGCAATGTGCGTTGCTAAGAATTTTCGTGGTCATGTTTTCAACACGGTCCGCCACCGTTACTAACACTTATTGACAGCAATAGAAATGTAATTTCTGCCTCTAATACGTATCGGATCGCGTTATTCGTGTCGCATATTCGTGACCGGACAAAAATTTACTATAAGATAGCCACCTCACATTTTGCTGTTACCGTGTTTCAGAAATATCTTTTCGAGTAACTTTTGTGTTACTTTGCCAATACTTATCAGATCGCCATTACATTAACATATTCGTGACCGGAAAAAATTGTAAAAAAATCTGGCTATCTCACATTTGGCCGCCATTTTGTTTCAGAAAAATATTTTGCAGTAACTATGGTGTAACTTTGTAACTTTTTTAACGATTTTGCCTCAAAACTATACACCTTCAATCCACATCGAGGCTTGTAGATGGTCAAAAGTTCAAGTTGATCGGACTTTCCGTTCGACCGCTATCGACGGACATAAAAAAAAAAACAAAAAAAAAACAGAACGAAGTGCCATAACAGTCAAGTGGAAACGCTCGCTTCGCTCGCTTAATAATCATACAACACAAAAAAGGAATGACACCTTCTTCAAATGTAAAGTTCAAATTTCAAAGTGTAACAGCACACTCCATAAATACCCAAATTGGTAACAGGGAGAGTACTATACGGTGTTAGTACTATGTTTTGTGTATGAAAGCAACTGAATGACGTGTTTACTTACTCGAGGAATGTCGAAGTCTCTCTGTACAGTGACTGACGGACAGTTCTGAGCCGACGACAGCGCTGCGGCGGTTAATACGGCAACCAACACAAACAACTGCATCTTGAGGGTGAGTTACCTGGAGAGAGAAGAGAATACTTATAGAACCATTGGTTTGGTACCAGGCTTCCCCTCCTCCCTTCCTCATCATCATTCATCAATCATCACTAATCAGGCTAAGAGGACTTTGTGCCCCACACTGGCCTTAATAACAATAAAATAAAATAAATACAATATAGACCTGTGCTGTACGTATGTTCATACAATAAGAACATATACCCAAGGGCGAAGAAGACTGTTTTGTAATTAGAAGGCGATTTAAGGTGTTACGTCGCATAAACGCACATAAGTAATAATAATTATTTGTAGGCAGTGGCGTACGCAGGAAGGAATATATTTCGGGGAGAGCTGCCTGGATTAGAACATAACTGCAAAAAGGTGCTCAACAAACGACACAATAAGGGGGGGGGGGGTGGGGGGGGGGAGGTATATGTCCCCCATAATAGCGCTGCAAGCATTTTTTTTAAATCTGTATTTTGTTTAGTGGTTTTTATGTGTATTGGAAGAGGGTAAGGTGCTTTACTGATTAGAATACGGCGCCAAATTCGATTTCAAAATAATTTCAACATTGAATATTATATAAAATGACTGTATTGGTACTACACATATTTCACCTATATACAGGAGTGTTTCCCGACTAAGTAAATAGAGAAATTAATACGTAAATCTATTGAATTTGTTGCGTAAATTTAGATAATTTGCAAAGTGTAATTTAAGCTGGGATTTCGCGGGGGGGGGGGGGGCTCCAGAGTCCAGCCCCCTCCCCTTCTCAGGATACGCTCGTGGGAAACCTGCCCAATGACAATCTGTGTTTTTCTTCAGGGCCCTTATTCAATTTCTGCCGGGGCAACTTTACAACAATCGTCAACAACCGCCTAAAACTGTTCTGAAATGAGGGCCCAGCTGAGGTGTGGCGTCTAGGCCTACACTGCAGCGCTGCGAGCGTTCCGGCCACTGATCTCCGCCTGCTAGAATTAACCGAAACCCCATCGAGGAGGCAGTGCACTACTTATTATCCAAAGATTCCAAACAAGTCAAATAGTATGCAATGACTTAAGAATTCTTATTGTTGAAAAATGTGTGTATACAATATTCAGTGATTGTTGGCCGGATCGCTCACAACGCTCTCGGTACACTTGTTACGCCTCC
>CAMDTW010000123.1:0-125058 GCA_945910005.1 Isoperla grammatica | reverse complement strand
GTTTTCTGCAGATATATAGGGGCTTGTTGGAAAGGTTTGTGCCGCAGGTGACTAAGGGGGGTGGGACTGACCCAGTATATTATAATAAAAGAATTAGGTGGTTGAAGAGGAAGTGCAGAGAAATATATAAGAGGTATAGGAAGACTGGTAAAGGTAAGGAGAAACTTAAGGAGTGGGAGGGAGTTCTTAATAGGGCAAAGGTCGATGCAAAGGATGATTATATGATGCACTTAATGGATGATGAGGGATTCCAAGGTAAAGGGAGAAGGTTGTATCAACATCTAAGGAACCAGAAAGGGGGGGGCGAAATACCCACACTTAAGGGGACTGGGGATGAGTTATTTACTGGTGATAAGGACAAAGCGGAGGCTTTGAACTCACACTATGGGGAGGTATTCCAAGAGAGGGAAGATTCTAGTATGCAGTGGGAAGGGGGGAGGGGTAGCAAGCCACTCACGATAACAAATCTTGATATTAGAAGGGTTTTAGGAAAGATGGGAGGGAGAAAGGCATCGGGGCAGGATGGGTTGATGTGTAGATTTTTGAAAATTGGGGGGGAGGGGGTTGTTAGGTTTGTAGGGGATATTTGCAGGAAATCGTTAAGGGAAGGTACTATACCGGAGGGTTGGAGGGAAGGACTTGTAGTGCCAATACATAAGGGGGGGGATAGAAGTCAAGTAGGGAATTACAGACCTGTTAGTCTCACTTCGGTAGGGAGCAAGATAATGGAAAAGGTAGTAGCAAATTATGTTAGGGAGGTGTTGGAGGGGGAGGGATGGTTGGTTGATAGCCAGCATGGGTTTAGGGAGGGGTATTCTTGCGAGACGCAATTGATAGGTCTTGTTCAGGATATAGGGGAGGCTCTAGATAAGGGGGAGGAGGTTGATGCAGTTTTCCTTGATTTTGAAAAGGCTTTTGATAAAGTGTCTCATGGGATTTTGATGAGGAAGGTTGATAGTGTGATTGCAGATAAAGGGGTTGTAAGGTGGATGGGAGATTTTCTAGCAAATAGGTCGCAAAGGGTAAGGGTGGGGGGTAGCATATCAGCAGCTATCGAAGTTACATCGGGGGTGCCGCAGGGGTCGGTGCTGGGTCCACTGTTATTTATAATGTTTATTAATGATATAGGAAGGGATATTGAGTCAAGATTAAGGTTGTTTGCTGATGATTGCGTCTTGTATAGGGTGATTAAGGGGGTGGAGGATGCAAAGTTGTTGCAGGATGATTTGAACAGGATAGAGGAGTGGGTTGATGTTAATAGGATGGGTTTGAATGCGGGAAAGTGTAAACTGGTTGGGTTCACGCGTAAATTAAAAGGGGATGCGAGAGAGTATTTTCTTGAGGGGGTAGTTCTAGAAAAGGTAAAGAAGTATAAGTATTTGGGAATTTTATTGGCCGAAGATTTGGGATGGGGGGACCAGGTGCAGGAAAGTGTAAGAAAGGGATATAGAAACTTAGGGTTTGTTATGAGGAATTTGAAGGGAGCTAGTAGGGAGGTAAAGGATATGGCTTACAAAACAGTGATACGGCCTATATTGGAATATGGTGGTGCGGTGTGGGATCCATATAGGAAAGGGGAAGTCATGGAATTAGAAAAGGTGCAGCGTAGGGCGGCAAGGAAGGTTACAGGACAAGTTAGGAGATGGAGGTATGTGGAAGATAGGTTAGGGAATGTGGTAAGGGCTTATGATAGTGTTACAGCAATGATGGGGGAACTGGGTTGGGAGTCCTTAGAGGAGAGACGGAGGAGTGATAGGATGTGTAATTTATATAGAGCAGCTAGGGGGAAAGGAGGGTGGGGGGAAATCCAGAGCAGGTTGCAAGAAGGAGTTTATAGAGGGAGGGGGGATCATAATTGGAAGTTTCAGCGTCGGGTAGTGAGAAGTGATCTGGGTAGGTTTGGTTTTGTTGAGAGAACGGTAAGGGAATGGAATGAGTTGCCCGAGGAGGTTGTTGAGTGCGATTCAGTAAGGGAATTTAGAAATAGATTGACGAAAAGGAGGTGACGAGGGAGGGTGGGGAGGGGGGAGGTTTGGATAGGTTGCCACCGGGTAGTTGTGGCCCATTTGCAGCCTTTAAGTATTTTAATCTTTAATCTTTAATCTTTAATCTCGGCTAAGTTTTGTTTAATTTGGAACAGTTTGGAAGGAATGTCTCAGGGCTACTATAGTATATGACTCAATACCAACCTAATGCCAACGAAATATGAACTGATTCACGTATAGTATCTATATACCATCTTTCGGTGGTCCCCGCCCTCGAGCAAAGCGCGGCTTTTACGTTTTCCCCGCACCTCGGCATGCCCTCGAAAGTGAGTTTTTACCCCACTCTGTCGCTACAGTTTTCATCGTCGTGCTTTTGGCTACACGTGGGTATTTTTTTCGAGTACGTCCGTTCACGTCTTCATACACGTCGGACGTGTTTAATGTCGAAAAGTGTGCGTATTTGGGTCTGTTGCTATGCGGGAAAAATTGCCAAAAATTCAATTTGTTTGTGAGACCTTTCTCGATGCTTTTGATCCCAAGTCAATGGATTGGAGCATCTTTTTGTCATGAACTTTTTTCAGAAAAAGTGCCCCGATAAAAAGTTATTTGCACCCAAACTCGAAAAATTTTCGTATTCTGAATTTGACGATTTTGGTACGTTTTTAACGCGTCACATTCAAACAGCTCTGCCCGTCGAACCAAACGAGATATAACGTTCGGGTTTGTTTTGTTACCAGCGCTTACCATCTGGGTAACTGGGTTTTGAAATTTTTTGGATTTGTCCCGGAACTTTCGGAAATCAAATTGTGTACATTTGGTAATGTGCGTTTTTAAAAACAGACGGGGTCACTTTTTTTCCACATTTTTTCGTTGTTTTCAATTTCGACTTTTTTATTTCAAATGATTTTCAAAAAAGAAGAACATAGTCGGTCAAATTTTTGAATTTCGTCCCGGATGCTTAGTTATGGGCACTTTTCGATTTTCACGACACGGCTTCAGTTTTGATTTTTTTGCGTCAAGTTGGTACTTCCGAAATGGGTTTTTTTTCTTTGGTACGATGCTGAACCCTTGCCCGTACAGGGGGATGAAAAAACATTTTCGAAAAGTCACCCCCTGACCAAATGACAGACGTTCGCGCAACGCACTTTTCACGGTGGTCTAAAAACACGCATACAAAAGTTTTTGTTTAGTGTATTAAAGGTGTTTTAAATATGCCATAGAACCAAATTTAGTGTTTAGTATTAATAAATGGACATTTTTCTATTTAAAAATGTTAACATCAAAAATTAGACTTTACGGGTTTTTTAGTTACGGTGCTTTAACGGATTTCATCCGTGCCGTGTTTTTGCCGGAATTTGTAAATGAGAATTTTTCAATGTCGTAAAAAAGCATGTTGGAATTTTTTTATAATTTTTTTTGCCAGTAGTTTGAACTCACGTGGCTATTGACGACATTTTGAATGTACCCGGACGTACCATGGCACGTTATTTCTCATACATGTCTGAGCGACTCTGATTAAATTTGTAATTTTGATTTTTTAATTTTCTCCTTAGAACGTCCTCCAAATGTACCGTTTTGAATTTGGACAATCCATTTTGGTATCATCTGAAAGTGCGTTTCAATACCTTTCTGTACATGTTCGCTTCATTGACAACACATTTACCGGGACGTACCGGGAAGCTTTTGAACGTGCGGAAATGCAACTTTTTTGTTTTCGATTGCCTTTGAAATCTGGATTTTACGATCTTGGTACGTTATTTTCGCGTCACACTCGAACGGCCCTGCCCGTCGAACCAAACGAGATATAACATTAGTTTTCGTTTCGTTACCATCAGTTACCATTTGGGTAACTACGATTTGGAAATTTTTTCGAAACGTCCCGGAACTTTCGGCACACTTAGCGCATACATTTGGTCGCGTGCGTTTTTAAAAGAAGCGGTACCAATTTTCTCCCACATTTTTTGTTTGAAAACTTTCTCGACTTTTTCATTTTAGAGGATTACCATTTTTCTAGAATATATACTCGTGGAATTTTGAATTTCGTCCCGGATGCTTAGTTATGGGCACTTTTCCATTTTTGCGACACGGTTTCAGTTTTGATTTTTTTGCGTCAAGTTGGTACTTTTGAAATGGGTTTTTTTTCTTTAGGCAGATGCTGAAAGCATGCCCGTACAGGGAAATGAAAAAACATTTTCGAAAAACCACCCCTTAACCGAATGACAGACGTTCGCGCAACGCACTTTTTACGGCGATCTAAAAACACGCATACAAAAGTTTTTGTTTTGTATAGTAAAGGTGTTTAAAATATGCCATACAACAAACATTAGTGTTTAGTGTTAATAACTGGACAATTTTCTATAAGAAAATGTTAACATCAAAAATTAGACTTTTCGGGTGTCCGAGTTACGGTGCTTTAACGGATTTCATCCGTGCCGTGTTTTTGCCGGAATTTGTAAATGAGAATTTTTCAATGTCGTAAAAAAGCATGGTGGAATTTTTTTTCATTTTTTTTAACTCAAATGTGCACGTTCCGAAGCTATTGTCTATTGTTTGAACGTACCCGGACGTACCGGGCACTTACCGTTTTCGATATTTTTTGGCACATACAGTTAATTGTGTAATTTTGATTTTTTAATTTTCGCCTTAGAACGTGTCCCAAATGTCCCGTTTTGAAATTGGACAATCCATTTTGGTATCATCTGGAAGTGCGTTTAAATACCTTTCTGTACATGTGCATTTTTTTGACTACACGTTTTCCGGGTCGTACCGGGAAGCTTTTTAACGTACTAGAATTCAACTTTTTGGTTTTTGACCCCCCCAAGTACGAATTTGTTATGAATTTTTTCGGAATTTTTTGTCTGAATTACTTTTTTACATTCTTAATGAAATATGTTTACTTTTAAATTTTTTAAAAAAGCTCAAAACACGACGACGGTGGGGTGCCGTATACATCGATGTAATCTGAAGATGATCAATTTCGACACTCATTTTTGTCTTTGATGGCCTATTGTGGGCGCTAATTTTAACTTACAGACTTCGTGTTAACTTTTTTATAAATCGTGACTCAATATTAAATATACGAGATCTTTAAATCACCGAAAAAGGTCAACCCGAACTTTTTATAGGCGCCCGTGTTACACGATGCTTAACGAATAAAATGCCCAAAGTTGTAGCATAGCATAAAGAGTTCAAGTGTCCAGTGCCTTATCCTCGATTCGAATCCCTTAATTTTCAAGTTCCTTCCTTTACACAAGTATCCACGATTGTTTTACATGATACATGTACATTTTTTACTTTAATTTTTTTCCTTTTTTCCAAATCACACAATTTTCAAGATTCTTTCTTTACTCAAGTATCTATGACAGTTTTACATGACATGAACATAGAAGAACTCGAAAATTTTTCTAACACATTAAAAATTTTTAATTATAAAAATAATTTTTTTCAAAATTTTAAATTTTTTCATTTTTTCAGCATTTTTCAACTTTTACAAAAAAAGGGTATTTGAAAATTTTTCAAACACTTAGAAATTTTTTATCGTAAATTTTTTTTTTCTTTTTTCAGAATAACACAACTTTCAAGTTTCTTTCTTCACTCAAAATTTTTCAAACACTTAGAAATTTTTCAACATAAATTTTTTTTCCTTTTTTCAGAATAACACAACTTTCACGTTTCTTTCTTATCTCAAGTATCCATGACAGTTTAACGTGACATGAACATAGAGAAACTCGAAAATTTTTCATTCACTTTTAAATTTTTCAATATAATTTTTTTTTTTTCAATTTTTTTTTTTCTTTTTTCCAACAGACAAGTTTTCCAACAAGTGACTAAAAAAAAAAAAAAAAAAAAAAAAAAAAAAAAAAAGTGACATTTTCCAAAAAAGTCGAGTTTTCCAAAAAGTGACCTGCCTAACAGTGACGCCAGCGGCGGCTCAAGGCCGCTTTAGCGGTCTTGTCTATATACCATCTTTCGGTGGTCCCCGCCCTCGAGCAAAGCGCGGCTTTTACGTTTTCCCCGCACCTCGGCATGCCCTCGAAAGTGAGTTTTTTCCCACAACTGTCGCTACAGTTTTCATCGTCGTGCTTTTCTCTACACGTGGGTATTTTTTTCGAGTACGTCCGTGTACGTCTTCACGTCCTCCCGACGTGTTTAATGTCGAAAAGTGTGCGTATTTGGCGTTGTCAAAGTGCGGTAAAAATTGCCAAAAATTCAATTTGTTTGTGAGACCTTTCTCGATGCTTTTGATCCCAAGTCAATGGATTGGGGCATCTTTTTGTCATGAACTTTTTTCGGAAAAAGTGCTTCGATAAAAAGTTATTTGCACCCAAAAACGAACAATTTTCGAATTCTGGATGTGACGATTTTGGTACGTTTTTAACGTGTCACATTCAAACGACTCTGCCCGTCGAACCAAACGAGATATAACGTTCGTTTTTGTTTTGTTACCGACGCTTACCATCTGGGTAACTACATTTTGGAAATTTTTAAAATTCGTCCCGGAACTTTCGTCAATCAAATTGTGAACATTTGGTAATGTGCGTTTTTAAAAAGGAGCGGGGCAGATTTTCTCCCGCATTTTTGATTTGCAAACTTTCTCGACTTTTTCATTTTAAAGGTCTAACATTAAACTAGTATAACAGGGGTCACTTTTTTGAATTTCGTCCCTGTTCCTTAGTTATGGGCACTTTTCCATTTTCACGACACGGCTTCAGTTTTGATTTTTTTGCGTCAAGTTGGTACTTTCGAAATGGGTTTTTTTTCTTTAGGCCGATGCTGAATACTTGCCCGTACAGGGGGATGAAAAAACATTTTCAAAAAGTCACCCCTAAACCGAATGACAGACGTTCGCGCAACGCACTTTTCACGGCGATCGAAAAACACGCATACAAAAGTTTTTGTTTTGTATATTAAATGTGTTTTAAATATGCCATAGAACCAAATTTTGTGTTTAGTGTCAATAACTGGACATATGTCTATTTAAAAATGTGAACATCAAAAATTAGACTTTACGGGTGTCCGAGTTACGGTGCTTTAACGGATTTCATCCGTGCCGTGTTTTTGCCAGAATGTGTCTATGAGAATTTTTCAATGTCGTTAAAATGCATGTTGGAATTTTTTTTTATTTTTTTTGACCAAAATGTGCACGTTCCGAAGCTATTGTCTATTGTTTGAACGTACCCGGACGTACCGGGCACTTACCGTTTTCGATATTTTTTGGCACATACAGTTAATTGTGTAATTTTGATTTTTTAATTTTCGCCTTAGAACGTGTCCCAAATGTCCCGTTTTCAAATTGGACAATCCATTTTGAAATCATCTGAAAGTGCGTTTAAATACCTTTCTGTACATGTTCATTGTGTTGACGTCACATTTACCGGGACGTACCGGGAAGCTTTTGAACGTGCGGAAATGCAAATTTTTTGTTTTCGATAGACTTTGAAATCTGGATTTTACGACTTTTGTACGATATTAACGCGTCACACTCGAACGACCATGCCCGTCGAACCAAACGAGATATAACATTAGTTTTTGTTTCGTTACCATCGGTTACCATTTAGGTAACTACGATTTGGAAATTTTTTCGAATCGTCCCGGAACTTTCGGCACACTTTTCGTATTCATTTGATCGCGTGCGTTTATAAAAGAACCGGTACCAATTTTCTCCCACATTTTTGGTTTGAAAACTTTCTCGACTTTTTCATTTTCAAGGATTACCATTTTTCTAGAATTAATACTCGTGGAATTTTGAATTTCGTCCCGGATGCTTAGTTATGGGCACTTTTCCATTTTCGCTACATGGTTTCAGTTTTGATTTTTTTGCGTCAAGTTGGTACTTTTGAAATGGGTTTTTTTTCTTTGGACAGATGCTGAATACTTGCCCGTACAGGGAAATGAAAAAACATTTTCAAAAAGTCACCCCTAAACCGAATGACAGACGTTCACGCAAGGCACTTTTCACGGCGATCAAAAAACACGCATACAAAAGTTTTTGTTTTGTATATAAAAGGTGTTTAAAATATGCCATACAACAAATATTTGTATTTAGTATTAATAAATGGACATTTGTCTATTAAAAAATGTTAACATCAAAAATTAGACTTTACGGGTGTCCGAGTTACGGTGCTTTAACGGATTTCATCCGTGCCGTGTTTTTGCCAGAATTTTTCTATGAGAATTTTTCAATGTCGTAAAAAAGCATGTTTGATTTTTTTTTTATTTTTTTTGACCAAAATGGTGGGGTCTCATGGCTATTGACGACATATTAAACGTACCCGGACGTACCCGACACGTACCGTCTCAGATATTTTTGGGCAGTTACTTTTAGAAGTGTAATTTTGATTTTTTAATTTTCGTCTTAGAACGTGTCCCAAATGTCCAGTTTTGAAATTGGACAATCCATTTTGGTATCATCTGAAAGAGCGTTTCAATACCTTTCTTTACATGTGCATGTTTTTTACGACACTTTTTCCGGGCCGTACCGGGAAGCTTTTGAACGTGCTAAAATTTTAATTTTTGGTTTTTGACCGCCCAAAGTACGAATTTGTTTTGAAGTTTTTCGGAATTTTTTGTCGGAATAACTTTTTTACATTCTTAATGAAATATGTTTAGTTTTTAATTTATCAAAAAAGTTCAAAACCAGACAACGAGGGGTTGCCGTATACATCGATGTAACCTGAAGATGATCAATTTCGACACTCATATTTGTCTTTGAAGGCTTATTGTGGGCGCTAAGTATGACTTACAGACTTCGTGTTAACTTTTTTATAAATCGTGACTCAATATTAAATATACGAGATCTTTAAATCACCGAAAAAGATCAACCCTGATTTTTTATAGGCGCCCGTGTTACACGATGCTTAACGAATAAAATGCCCAATGTTGTAGCATAGCATATAGAGTTCAAGTGTCCAGTGCCATATGGGTCCTCGATTCGAATCACACATTTTTCAAGTTTCTTTCTGAACACAAGTATCATTGACAGTTTTACATGATACATGTAGTTTTTGTACTTAAATTTTTTTTCATTTTTTCAAAATCACACAATTTTCAAGATTCTTTCTTTACTCAAGTAACTACGACAGTTTAACATGACATGTACATAGAAGAACTCGAAAATTTTTCTAACACTTAAAAAATTTTCAACATTAAAATAATTTTTTACAAAAAATATAATTTTTTCATTTTTTCAACTTTTTTCAAGTTTTGCAAAAAGTAGGGTACTTGAAAATTTTTCAAACACTTAGCATTTTTTCTACATGAATTTTTTTTTTCTTTCTTCAGAATCGCACAAATTACAAGTTTCTTTCTTTACTCAAGTAACTACGACAGTTTAACATGACAAGTACATTGTAGAACTCGAAAATTTTTCTAACACTTTAAAAATTTCCAACATGAAAATAATTTTTTACCAAAATTTAAATTTTTTAAATTTTTCAAATTTTTTCAAGTTTTCCAAAAAGTGGGGTACTTAAAAATTCTTCAAACAGTTAGAAATTTTTCAACGTGATTTTTTTTTTTCTTTTTTCAGAATCACACAACTTTCAAGTTTCTTTCTTTACACAAGTACCTACAACAGTTTTACATGACATGTACATAGAAAAACTCGAAAATTTTTCTATCACATGAAATTTTTTAACATGATTTTTTTTTTTTTTTTTCTTTTTCCCAACCGACAAGTTTTCCAACAAGTGACTAAAAAAAAAAAAAAAAAAAAAAAAAAAAATAAGTGACAACTACCCAAAAAAGTCGAGTTTTCCATAAAGTGACTCATCCCAACAGTGACGCCAGCGGCGGCTCAAGGCCGCTTTAGCGGTCTTGTCTATAGTCAATCTTTCGGTAGTCCCCGCCCTCGAGCTACGGGCGCCTTTTACCTTTTCCCCAAACCCTCGGCATGCCCTCGAAAGTGACTTTTTTCCCCGAACTATCGCTACAGTTTTCATCGTCGTGCTTTTCTCTACACGTGGGTATTTTTTTTTACTTTCTACCCCCTCAACTTTTCCACCCCCGACGTGTTTAATGTCGAAAAGTGTGCGTATTTGGCTGTGTTGCTATGCGGAAAAAATTGTAAAAAATGCAAATGATTTTTTGGGAATTTTTTCGATGCTTTTGATCGCAAGTCAATGTATTGGGGCATCTTTTTGTCATGAAACGTTTTCGTAAAAAGTGTCCCGTTAAAAAGTTATTAGCATCCAAACTCGAAAAATTTTCGAATTCTGAATTTGACGATTTTGGTACGTTTTTAACGTGTCACATTCAAACGACTCTGCCCGTCGAACCAAACGAGTTATAACGTTCGTTTTTGTTTTGTTACCGGCGCTTACCATCTGGGTAAATGGATTTTGGAACTGTTTTGGATTTGTCCCGGAACTTTCGAAAATCAAATTGTGAACATTTGGTAATGTGCGTTTTCAAAAAGTGACGGTAACGATTTTTTCCCACAGTTTTTTGTTTGGAACTTTCTCGACTTTTTCATCTAAAAGAACAGATAAAAATGCAGTGTCGCATCGGTCATTTTTTTTAATTTTGTCCCGGATGCTTAGTTATGGGCACTTTTTCATTTTCACGACACGGCTTCAGTTTTGATTTTTTTGCGTCAAGTTGGTACTTCCGAAATGGGTTTTTTTTTTTTAGGCCGATGCTGAAAGCTTGCCCGTACAGGGGGATGAAAAAACGTTTTCAAAAAGTCACCCCCTTACCGAATGACAGACGTTCGCGCAAAGCACTTTTCACGGCGATCTAAAAACACGCATACAAAAGTTTTTGTTTTGTATATTAAAGGTGTTTAAAATATGCCATACAACAAAACTTTGTATTTAGTATCAATAAATGGACATTTACCTATACGAAAATGTTAACATCAAAAATTAGACTTTACGGGTGTCCGAGTTACGGTGCTTTAACGGATTTCATCCGTGCCGTGTTTTTGCCAGAATGTGTCTATGAGAATTTTTCAATGTCGTAAAAAAGCATGTTGGAATTTTTTTTATTTTTTTTTGACCAAAATGGGGGAGTCTCATGGCTATTGACGTCATATTTAACGTACCCGGACGTACCCGGCACGTACCGTCTCAGATATTTTTTAGCTTCCTGGACTAGATGTGTAATTTTGTTTTTTTAATTTTCGTCTTGGAACGTCCCCCAAATCTACCGTTTTGAATTTGGACAATCCATTTTGGTATCATCTGAAAGAGCGTTTCAATACCTTTCTGTACATTTTCATTTGATTGACGACACTTTTACCGGGACGTACCGGGAAGCTTTTAAACGTGCGGAAATGCAACTTTTTTGTTTTCGATTGCCCTTGAAATCTGGATTTTACGATTTTGGTACGTTATTAATGCGTCACACTCGAACGGCCCTGCCCGTCGAACCAAACGAGATACAACATTTGTTTTTGTTTCGTTACCATCGGTTACCATTTGGGTAACTACGATTTGCAAATTTTTTCGAATCGTCCCGGAACTTTCGGCACACTTATCGTATACATTTGGTCGCGTGCGTTTTTAAAAGAAGCGGTACCAATTTACTCCCACATTTTTTGTTTGAAAACTTTCTCGACTTTTTCATTTTAAAGGATTACCATTATGCTAGAATATTTACTCGTGGAATTTTGAATTTCGTCCTGGATGCTTAGTTATGGGCACTTTCCCATTTTCGCTACACGCCTTCAGTTTTGATTTTTTTGCGTCAAGTTGGTACTTTCAATATAGGTTTTTTTTTCTGTAGGCCGATGCTTAAAGCTTGCCCGTACAGGGGGATGAAAAAACATTTTCAAAAAATCACCCTTTTACCGAATGACAGACGTTCGCGCAACGCACTTTTCACGGCGATCTAAAAACACGCATACAAAAGATTTTGTTTTGTATATTAAAGGTGTTTAAAATATGCCATAGAACCAAATTTTGTGTTTAGTATCGATAAATGGTCAATTACCTATAAGAAAATGTTACTTTCAAAAATTAGACTTTACGGGTGTTCGAGTTACGTTGCTTTAACGGATTTCATCCGTGCCGTGTTTTTGCCGGAATTTGTCTATGAGAATTTTTCAATGTCGTAAAAAAGCATGTTGAAATTTTTTTTTATTTTTTTTGACCAAAATGGTGGGGTCTCATGGCTATTGACGACATATTGAACGTACCCGAACGTACCCGGCACGTACAGTCTCAGATATTTTTTGGCAGTAACAGCAAAATGTGTAATTATTATTTCTTAAATTTCGGCTTTGAACGTCCCCCAAATGTCCCGTTTTGAAATCAGACAAACCATTTTGGTATCATCTAAAAGTGCGTTTCAATACCTTTCTGTACATGTCCATTTTATTGACGACACATTTACCGGGACGTACCGGGAAGCTTTTGAACGTGCGGAAATGTACATAGTTGAACTCGAAAATTTTTCTAACACTTCTTCTAACAATTCTTCTAACACTTAGAAAAATTGGCACTTAAAAAAATTTCAACATGAAAATAATTTTTTACCAAAATTTTAATTTTTACATTTTTTAAATTTTTTTCAAGTTTTACAAAAAATGTGTTACTTGAAAATTTTTCAAACACTTAGAAAATTTACAATATGATTTTTTTTTTCTTTTTTCAAAATCAAACAACTTTTAAGTTTGTTTCTTTACATATCCACGACAGTTTTACATTAAATGTATAGAGACGTACTCAAAAATTTTCAACACCTTAAAACATTTCAACATAAAAAAAATTTTTTACCAAAATTATAATTTTTCAATTTTCTCAACATCTTTTAAGATTTACAAAAAATGGCGTACTTGAAAATTTTTCAAACACTTAGAAATTTTTACAAATGATTTTTTTTTCTTTTTTCAGAATTATACTATTTTCAAGTTTCTTTCGTTACACAAGTATCTACGACCAATTATCATGACATGTACATAGAAAAACTCGAAATTTTCAATCACTTTTAAATTTTTCAACAAGAATTTTTTTTTACAAATTTTTTTTTTTTTCTTTTTTCCAACCGACAAGTTTTCCAAAAAGTGACTAAAAAAAAAAAAAAAAAAAAAAAAAAAAAAAAGTGACTTTTCCCCAAAAAAGTCGAGTTTTCCATTAAGTGACTCATCCCAACAGTGACGCCAGCGGCGGCTCAAGGCCGCTTTAGCGGTCTTGTCTATAGTCAATCTTTCGGTAGTCCCCGCCCTCGAGCTACGGGCGCCTTTTACCTTTTCCCCAAACCCTCGGCATGCCCTCGAAAGTGACTTTTTTCCCCGAACTATCGCTACAGTTTTCATCGTCGTGCTTTTCTCTACACGTGGGTATTTTTTTTTACTTTCTACCCCCTCAACTTTTCCACCCCCGACGTGTTTAATGTCGAAAAGTGTGCGTATTTGGCTGTGTTGCTATGCGGAAAAAATTGTAAAAAATGCAAATGATTTTTTGGGAATTTTTTCGATGCTTTTGATCGCAAGTCAATGTATTGGGGCATCTTTTTGTCATGAAACGTTTTCGTAAAAAGTGTCCCGTTAAAAAGTTATTAGCATCCAAACTCGAAAAATTTTCGAATTCTGAATTTGACGATTTTGGTACGTTTTTAACGTGTCACATTCAAACGACTCTGCCCGTCGAACCAAACGAGTTATAACGTTCGTTTTTGTTTTGTTACCGGCGCTTACCATCTGGGTAAATGGATTTTGGAACTGTTTTGGATTTGTCCCGGAACTTTCGAAAATCAAATTGTGAACATTTGGTAATGTGCGTTTTCAAAAAGTGACGGTAACGATTTTTTCCCACAGTTTTTTGTTTGGAACTTTCTCGACTTTTTCATCTAAAAGAACAGATAAAAATGCAGTGTCGCATCGGTCATTTTTTTTAATTTTGTCCCGGATGCTTAGTTATGGGCACTTTTTCATTTTCACGACACGGCTTCAGTTTTGATTTTTTTGCGTCAAGTTGGTACTTCCGAAATGGGTTTTTTTTTTTTAGGCCGATGCTGAAAGCTTGCCCGTACAGGGGGATGAAAAAACGTTTTCAAAAAGTCACCCCCTTACCGAATGACAGACGTTCGCGCAAAGCACTTTTCACGGCGATCTAAAAACACGCATACAAAAGTTTTTGTTTTGTATATTAAAGGTGTTTAAAATATGCCATACAACAAAACTTTGTATTTAGTATCAATAAATGGACATTTACCTATACGAAAATGTTAACATCAAAAATTAGACTTTACGGGTGTCCGAGTTACGGTGCTTTAACGGATTTCATCCGTGCCGTGTTTTTGCCAGAATGTGTCTATGAGAATTTTTCAATGTCGTAAAAAAGCATGTTGGAATTTTTTTTATTTTTTTTTGACCAAAATGGGGGAGTCTCATGGCTATTGACGTCATATTTAACGTACCCGGACGTACCCGGCACGTACCGTCTCAGATATTTTTTAGCTTCCTGGACTAGATGTGTAATTTTGTTTTTTTAATTTTCGTCTTGGAACGTCCCCCAAATCTACCGTTTTGAATTTGGACAATCCATTTTGGTATCATCTGAAAGAGCGTTTCAATACCTTTCTGTACATTTTCATTTGATTGACGACACTTTTACCGGGACGTACCGGGAAGCTTTTAAACGTGCGGAAATGCAACTTTTTTGTTTTCGATTGCCCTTGAAATCTGGATTTTACGATTTTGGTACGTTATTAATGCGTCACACTCGAACGGCCCTGCCCGTCGAACCAAACGAGATACAACATTTGTTTTTGTTTCGTTACCATCGGTTACCATTTGGGTAACTACGATTTGCAAATTTTTTCGAATCGTCCCGGAACTTTCGGCACACTTATCGTATACATTTGGTCGCGTGCGTTTTTAAAAGAAGCGGTACCAATTTACTCCCACATTTTTTGTTTGAAAACTTTCTCGACTTTTTCATTTTAAAGGATTACCATTATGCTAGAATATTTACTCGTGGAATTTTGAATTTCGTCCTGGATGCTTAGTTATGGGCACTTTCCCATTTTCGCTACACGCCTTCAGTTTTGATTTTTTTGCGTCAAGTTGGTACTTTCAATATAGGTTTTTTTTTCTGTAGGCCGATGCTTAAAGCTTGCCCGTACAGGGGGATGAAAAAACATTTTCAAAAAATCACCCTTTTACCGAATGACAGACGTTCGCGCAACGCACTTTTCACGGCGATCTAAAAACACGCATACAAAAGATTTTGTTTTGTATATTAAAGGTGTTTAAAATATGCCATAGAACCAAATTTTGTGTTTAGTATCGATAAATGGTCAATTACCTATAAGAAAATGTTACTTTCAAAAATTAGACTTTACGGGTGTTCGAGTTACGTTGCTTTAACGGATTTCATCCGTGCCGTGTTTTTGCCGGAATTTGTCTATGAGAATTTTTCAATGTCGTAAAAAAGCATGTTGAAATTTTTTTTTATTTTTTTTGACCAAAATGGTGGGGTCTCATGGCTATTGACGACATATTGAACGTACCCGAACGTACCCGGCACGTACAGTCTCAGATATTTTTTGGCAGTAACAGCAAAATGTGTAATTATTATTTCTTAAATTTCGGCTTTGAACGTCCCCCAAATGTCCCGTTTTGAAATCAGACAAACCATTTTGGTATCATCTAAAAGTGCGTTTCAATACCTTTCTGTACATGTCCATTTTATTGACGACACATTTACCGGGACGTACCGGGAAGCTTTTGAACGTGCGGAAATGTACATAGTTGAACTCGAAAATTTTTCTAACACTTCTTCTAACAATTCTTCTAACACTTAGAAAAATTGGCACTTAAAAAAATTTCAACATGAAAATAATTTTTTACCAAAATTTTAATTTTTACATTTTTTAAATTTTTTTCAAGTTTTACAAAAAATGTGTTACTTGAAAATTTTTCAAACACTTAGAAAATTTACAATATGATTTTTTTTTTCTTTTTTCAAAATCAAACAACTTTTAAGTTTGTTTCTTTACATATCCACGACAGTTTTACATTAAATGTATAGAGACGTACTCAAAAATTTTCAACACCTTAAAACATTTCAACATAAAAAAAATTTTTTACCAAAATTATAATTTTTCAATTTTCTCAACATCTTTTAAGATTTACAAAAAATGGCGTACTTGAAAATTTTTCAAACACTTAGAAATTTTTACAAATGATTTTTTTTTCTTTTTTCAGAATTATACTATTTTCAAGTTTCTTTCGTTACACAAGTATCTACGACCAATTATCATGACATGTACATAGAAAAACTCGAAATTTTCAATCACTTTTAAATTTTTCAACAAGAATTTTTTTTTACAAATTTTTTTTTTTTTCTTTTTTCCAACCGACAAGTTTTCCAAAAAGTGACTAAAAAAAAAAAAAAAAAAAAAAAAAAAAAAAAAGTGACTTTTCCCCAAAAAAGTCGAGTTTTCCATTAAGTGACTCATCCCAACAGTGACGCCAGCGGCGGCTCAAGGCCGCTTTAGCGGTCTTGTCTATATACCATCTTTCGGTGGTCCCCGCCCTCGAGCAAAGCGCGGCTTTTCGTTTTTCCCCAGACCATCGGGGGCCCCACAAAAGTGACTTTTTTCCCCAAACTGTCGCTACAGTTTTCATCGTCGTGCTTTTCTCTACACGTGGGTATTTTTTTCGTCTTTCTACCCCCTCAACTTTTCCACCCCCGACGTGTTTAATGTCGCCAAGTGTGCGTATTTGGGTCTGTTGTATTGCGGAAAAAATTGTAAAAAATAGTAATGTTTTTTTGGGGATTTTTTTGACTCTTTAAGTGTGATTAGAATTGAATGGAGCATCTTTTTGTTATGAAACTTTTTCGTAAAAAGTGACCCGATAAAAAGTTATTAGCACCCAAACTCGAAAAATTTTCGAGTCTAGATTTGACGATTTTGGTACGTTTTTAACGTGTCACATTCAAACGACCCTGCCCGTCGAACCAAACAAGATATGACGTTCGTTTCTGTTTTGTTACCGGCGCTTTCTATCTGGGTAACTACTTTTTGGAAATTTTTTGGATTTGTCCCGGAACTTTCCGCAATCAAATTGTGAACATTTGGTAATGTGTGCCGGTGAAATCGGTCGGGGCAGATTTTCTCCCGTATTTTTTGTTTCCGAATAAAATTGACTTTTTCATTTTAAAGAACTAATAGAAAACTGGGGAATCAGGGGTCAAATTTTTGAATTTCGTCCCTGTTCCTTAGTTATGGGAACTTTTTGATTTTCACGACACGGCTTCAGTTTTGATTTTTTTGCGTCAAGTTGGTACTTTTGAAATGGGTTTTTTTTCTTTGGGCAGATGCTGAAAGCTTGCCCGTACAGGGGGATGAAACAACATTTTCGAAAAGTCACCCCTAAACCGAATGACAGACGTTCGCGCAACGCACTTTTCACGACGATCTAAAAACACGCATACAAAAGTTTTTGTTTTGTATATTAAAGGTGTTTAAAATATGTCATACAACAAAACTTTGTATTTAGTATCAATAAATGGACATTTGTTTATTTAAAAATGTGAACATCAAAAATTAGACTTTACGAATCTTTAAGTTACGGTGCTTCAACGGATTTCATGCGTAGCATGTTTTTGCCGGAATTTGTCTATGAGAATTTTTCAATGTCGTAAAAAAGCATGTTGGAATTTTTTTACATTTTTTTTAACTCAAATGTGCACGTTCCGAAGCTATTGACTATTGTTTGAACGTACCCGGACGTACCGGGCACTTACCGTTTTTGATATTTTTTGGCACATACAGTTAATTGTGTAATTTTGATTTTTTAATTTTCGTCTTAGAACGTGTCCCAAATGTCCCGTTTTGAAATTGGACAATCCATTTTGGTATCATCTGAAAGTGCGTTTAAATACCTTTCTGTACATGTTCATTGTGTTGACGTCACACCTACCGGGACGTACCGGTAAGCTTTTGAACGTGCGAGAATGCTACTTTTTTGATTTCGATTGCCTTTGAAATCTGGATTTTACGACCTTAGTACGTTATTAACGTGTCACAATCGAACGGCCCTGCCCGTCGAACCAAACGAGATATAACATTAATTTTTGTTTCGTTACCATCGGTTACCATTTGGGTAACTACAATTTTGAAATTTTTTCGAATCGTCCCGGAACTTTCGGCACACTTATCGTATACATTTGGTCGCGTGCGTTTTAAAAAGAAGCGGTACCAATTTTCTCCCACATTTTTTGTTTGAAAACTTTCTTAACTTTTTTATTTTAAAGGATTACCATAATTCTAGAATATATACTCGTGAAATATTGAATTTCGTCCCGGATGCTTAGTTATGGGCACTTTTCTATTTTCACTACACGGTTTCAGTTTTGATTTGTTTGCGTCAAGTTGGTACTTTCGAAATGGGTTTTTTTTCTTTAAGCAGATGCTGAATACTTGCCCGTACAGGGGGATGAAAAAACATTTTCGAAAAGTCACCCCTAATCCGAATGACAGACGTTCGCGCAAGGCACTTTTTACGGCGATCTAAAAACACGCATACAAAAGTTTTTGTTTTGTATATTAAAGGTGTTTTAAATATGCCATACAACAAAATTTTGTGTTCAGCAATAATAACTGGACATTTGTCTATTTAAAAATGTTAACATCAAGAATTAGACTTTACGGGTGTCCGAGTTACGGTGCTTTAACGGATTTCATCCGTGCCGTGTTTTTGCCGGAATTTGTCTATGAGAATTTTTCAATGTCGTAAAAAAGCATGTTGGAATTTTTTTAAATTTTTTTTGACCACTTTTATGAACTCCCGTGGCTATTTACGACATATTGAACGTACCCGGACGTACCCTGGCACGTTATTTTACATACATGTCTCGGCGATCAGCGTCAATTGTGTAATTTTGATTTTTTAATTTTCGTTTTTGAACGTCCCCCAAATGTCCCGTTTTAAAGTTGGACAATCCATTTTGGTATCATCTGAAAGTGCAATTCAATACCTTTCTGTACATGTTCGCTTCATTGACGACACATTTACTGGGACGTACCGGGAAGCTTTTGAACGTGCGGAAATGTAAATAGTTGAACTCGAAAATTTTTCTAACACTTTAAAAATTTTTTACCTGAAAATAATTTTTTACCAACATTTTAATTTTTGCATTTTTTCAATTTTTTTCAAGTTTCACAAAAAATGGGGTACTTGAAAATTTTTCAAACACTTAGAAATTTTTAACAAAAATTGGGACGTACCGGGAAGCTTTTGAACGTGCGGAAATGTAAATAGTTGAACTCGAAAATTTTTCTAACATTTACCTAACCTAACCTAACCTAACCTAACCTAACCTAACCTAACCTAACCTTACCTTACCTAATCTAACCTAACCTAACCTAACCTAACCTAACCTAACCTAACCTAACCTAACCTAACCTAACCTAACCTAACCTAACACTTTAAAAATTTTCAACATGAAATTAATTTTTTACCAAAATTTAAATTTTTTCAACTTTTTTCAAGTTTTCACAAAAATGGGGTACTTATTTTATTAAACATGAATTTTTTTTTTCTTTTTTCAGAATCACACAATTTTCAAGTTTCTTTCTTTACACAAGTATCTACGACAGTTTTACATGAAATGTACATAGAAAAATTCGAAAAATTTTCACAATCACTTAAAAAATTTTCGACATGAAAATAATTTTTTACCAAAATTTTCATTTTTTCATTTTTTTAACTTTTTTCAAGTTTTCCAAAAAGTGACGTACTTGAAAATTTTCCAAACACTTAGAAATTTTTGGACATGAATTTTTTTTTCTTTTTTTTGAATCACACAACTTTCAAATTTCTTTCTTTACATAAGTATCTACGACCAACTAACATGACATAGACATGGAAAAACTCGAAAATTATTCCATCACTTAAAAATTTTCAACATGAATTTTTTTTTTTTTTTTTCCTTTTTTCCAACCGACAAGTTTTCCAACAAGTGACTAAAAAAAAAAAAAAAAAAAAAAAAAAAGTGACTCATCCCAAAAAAGTCGAGTTTTCCAAAAAGTGACCTGCCTAACAGTGACGCCAGCGGCGGCTCAAGGCCGCTTTAGCGGTCTTGTCTATAGTCAATCTTTCGGTAGTCCCCGCCCTCGAGCTCGGTGCGGCCTTTCCGTTTTCCCCGCCCATCGGTGAGTTCACGGAAATGACTTTTTTCCCCGAACTGTCGCTACAGTTTTCATCGTCGTGCTTTTGGCTACACGTGGGTATTTTTTTTGACTTTCTACCCCCTCAACTTTTCCACCCCCGACGTGTTTAATGTCGCCAAGTGTGCGTATTTGGGTCTGTTGTATTGCGGAAAAAATTGTAAAAAATAGTAATGATTTTTTTGGGACAGTTTTGACTCTTTAAGGGTGATTAGAATTGAATGGAGCATCTTTTTGTCATGAACTTTTTTCGGAAAAAGTGCCCCGATTAAAAGTTATTCGAACCCAAACTCGAAAAATTTTCGAGTCTGGATTTGACGATTTTGGTACGTTTTTAACGCGTCACATTCAAACAGCTCTGCCCGTCGAACCAAACGAGATATAACATTCGGGTTTGTTTTGTTACCAGCGCTTACCATCTGGGTAACTACTTTTTGGAAATTTTTTGGATTTGTCCCGGAACTTTCGTCAATCAAATTGTGAACATTTGGTAATGTGCGTTTTTAAAAAGCGCGTGGAAGGCTTTTATTCCACATTTTTGATTTAACAACTTTCTAGTCTTTTTCATTTTAAAGCACGTACATTAATCTTGATTAAATACTCGTGGAATTTTGAATTTCGTCCCGGATGCTTAGTTATGGGCACTTTTCCATTTTTTCTACACGGCTTCAGTTTTTATTTTTTTGCGTCAAGTTGGTACTTTCGAAATGGGTTTTTTTTCTTTAGGCCGATGCTCAAAGCTTGCCCGTACAGGGGGATGAAGAAACATTTTCGAAAAGTCACCCCCTTACCGAATGACAGACGTTCGCGCAACGCACTTTTCACGGCGATCTAAAAACACGCATACAAAAGTTTTTGTTTTGTATATTAAAGGTGATTTAAATATGCTATACAACAAAACTTTGTATTTAGTATCAATAAATGGACAATTATCTATTAGAAATTGTTAACATCAAAAATTAGACTTTACGGGTGTCCGAGTTACGGTGCTTTAACGGATTTCATGCGTGCCGTGTTTTTGCCGGAATTTGTCTATGAGAATTTTTCAATGTCTAAAAAAACCATGTTGGAATTTTTTTATATTTTTTTTGACCAAAATGGTGGTGTCTCATGGCTATTGACGACATATTGAACGTACCCGGACGTACCCGGCACGTACAGTCTCAGATATTTTTTGGCAGTAACAGCTAATTGTGTAATTTTGATTTTTTAATTTTCGTCTTGGAACGTCCCCCAAATCTACCGTTTTGAATTTGGACAATCCATTTTGGTATCATCTGAAAGAGCGTTTCAATACCTTTTTAAGCATGTGCATTGTTTTGACTACACGTTTTCCGGGCCGTACCGGGAAGCTTTTGAACGTGCTAAAATTTTAATTTTTGGTTTTTGACCGCCCAAAGTACGAATTTGTTATGACTTTTTTCTGAATTTTTTGTCGGAATAACTTTTTTACATTCTTAATGAAATATGTTTAGTTTTTATTTTATCAAAAAAGCTCAAAACACTACGACGGTGGGGTGCCGTATACATTGATGTAATCTGAAGATGATCAATTTCGACACGCACATTTGGCCTAAATGGCTTATTGTAGGAGACCTGTATGACGTACAGACTTTGTGTTAACTTTTTATTAAAACGGGATTCAATATTAAATATACGAGATCTTTAAATCACCAAAAAATTTTAACCCGATCTTTTTATAGGCGCCCGTGTTACACGATGCTTAACGAATAAAATGCCCAATGTTGAAGCATAGCATACAGAGTTCAAGTGTCCAGTGCCATATGGGTCCTCGATTCGATTCCCACATTTTCTAAGTCTTTAAAAATTTTCAACATGAAAATAATTTTTTACGAAAATTTTAGTTTTTTAATCTTTTCAACTTTTTTCAAGCTTTACAAAATATGGGGTACTTGAAAATTTTTCAAACACTTAGAAATTTTTCAACATGAATTTGTTTTTCTTCTTTTAGAATCACACAACTTTCAAGTTTTTTTCATAAGTATCTACGACCAATTAACATGACATGTACATAGAAAAACTCGAAAATTTTTCAATCATTTTAAAAATTTTCAACATGGAAATAATTTTTTTCGCACATTTTAATTTTTAAATTTTTTCAACTTTTTTCAAGTTTTCCGAAAAATGGGGTACTTGAAATTTTTTCAAACACTTAGAAATTTTTCAACATGAATTTTTTTTTTCTTTGTTTAGAATCACACAACTTTCAAGTTTCTTTCTTAACTAAAGTATCTACGACAGTTGGACATGACATGTACATAGAAAAACTCGAAAATGTTTCTATCACATTAAAAATTTATCGACATGAATTTTTTTTTGTTCAAATTTTTTTTTTCTTTTTTCCAACCGACAAGGTTTCCAACAAGTGACTAAAAAAAAAAAAAAAAAAAAAAAAAAAAAAAGTGACTCATCCCCAAAAAAGTCGAGTTTTCCATAAAGTGACCTGCCTCAACAGTGACGCCAGCGGCGGCTCAAGGCCGCTTTAGCGGTCTTGTCTATATACCATCTTTCGGTGGTCCCCGCCCTCGAGCAAAGCGCGGCTTTTACGTTTTCCCCGCACCTCGGCATGCCCTCGAAAGTGAGTTTTTACCCCACTCTGTCGCTACAGTTTTCATCGTCGTGCTTTTGGCTACACGTGGGTATTTTTTTCGAGTACGTCCGTTCACGTCTTCATACACGTCGGACGTGTTTAATGTCGAAAAGTGTGCGTATTTGGGTCTGTTGCTATGCGGGAAAAATTGCCAAAAATTCAATTTGTTTGTGAGACCTTTCTCGATGCTTTTGATCCCAAGTCAATGGATTGGAGCATCTTTTTGTCATGAACTTTTTTCAGAAAAAGTGCCCCGATAAAAAGTTATTTGCACCCAAACTCGAAAAATTTTCGTATTCTGAATTTGACGATTTTGGTACGTTTTTAACGCGTCACATTCAAACAGCTCTGCCCGTCGAACCAAACGAGATATAACGTTCGGGTTTGTTTTGTTACCAGCGCTTACCATCTGGGTAACTGGGTTTTGAAATTTTTTGGATTTGTCCCGGAACTTTCGGAAATCAAATTGTGTACATTTGGTAATGTGCGTTTTTAAAAACAGACGGGGTCACTTTTTTTCCACATTTTTTCGTTGTTTTCAATTTCGACTTTTTTATTTCAAATGATTTTCAAAAAAGAAGAACATAGTCGGTCAAATTTTTGAATTTCGTCCCGGATGCTTAGTTATGGGCACTTTTCGATTTTCACGACACGGCTTCAGTTTTGATTTTTTTGCGTCAAGTTGGTACTTCCGAAATGGGTTTTTTTTCTTTGGTACGATGCTGAACCCTTGCCCGTACAGGGGGATGAAAAAACATTTTCGAAAAGTCACCCCCTGACCAAATGACAGACGTTCGCGCAACGCACTTTTCACGGTGGTCTAAAAACACGCATACAAAAGTTTTTGTTTAGTGTATTAAAGGTGTTTTAAATATGCCATAGAACCAAATTTAGTGTTTAGTATTAATAAATGGACATTTTTCTATTTAAAAATGTTAACATCAAAAATTAGACTTTACGGGTTTTTTAGTTACGGTGCTTTAACGGATTTCATCCGTGCCGTGTTTTTGCCGGAATTTGTAAATGAGAATTTTTCAATGTCGTAAAAAAGCATGTTGGAATTTTTTTATAATTTTTTTTGCCAGTAGTTTGAACTCACGTGGCTATTGACGACATTTTGAATGTACCCGGACGTACCATGGCACGTTATTTCTCATACATGTCTGAGCGACTCTGATTAAATTTGTAATTTTGATTTTTTAATTTTCTCCTTAGAACGTCCTCCAAATGTACCGTTTTGAATTTGGACAATCCATTTTGGTATCATCTGAAAGTGCGTTTCAATACCTTTCTGTACATGTTCGCTTCATTGACAACACATTTACCGGGACGTACCGGGAAGCTTTTGAACGTGCGGAAATGCAACTTTTTTGTTTTCGATTGCCTTTGAAATCTGGATTTTACGATCTTGGTACGTTATTTTCGCGTCACACTCGAACGGCCCTGCCCGTCGAACCAAACGAGATATAACATTAGTTTTCGTTTCGTTACCATCAGTTACCATTTGGGTAACTACGATTTGGAAATTTTTTCGAAACGTCCCGGAACTTTCGGCACACTTAGCGCATACATTTGGTCGCGTGCGTTTTTAAAAGAAGCGGTACCAATTTTCTCCCACATTTTTTGTTTGAAAACTTTCTCGACTTTTTCATTTTAGAGGATTACCATTTTTCTAGAATATATACTCGTGGAATTTTGAATTTCGTCCCGGATGCTTAGTTATGGGCACTTTTCCATTTTTGCGACACGGTTTCAGTTTTGATTTTTTTGCGTCAAGTTGGTACTTTTGAAATGGGTTTTTTTTCTTTAGGCAGATGCTGAAAGCATGCCCGTACAGGGAAATGAAAAAACATTTTCGAAAAACCACCCCTTAACCGAATGACAGACGTTCGCGCAACGCACTTTTTACGGCGATCTAAAAACACGCATACAAAAGTTTTTGTTTTGTATAGTAAAGGTGTTTAAAATATGCCATACAACAAACATTAGTGTTTAGTGTTAATAACTGGACAATTTTCTATAAGAAAATGTTAACATCAAAAATTAGACTTTTCGGGTGTCCGAGTTACGGTGCTTTAACGGATTTCATCCGTGCCGTGTTTTTGCCGGAATTTGTAAATGAGAATTTTTCAATGTCGTAAAAAAGCATGGTGGAATTTTTTTTCATTTTTTTTAACTCAAATGTGCACGTTCCGAAGCTATTGTCTATTGTTTGAACGTACCCGGACGTACCGGGCACTTACCGTTTTCGATATTTTTTGGCACATACAGTTAATTGTGTAATTTTGATTTTTTAATTTTCGCCTTAGAACGTGTCCCAAATGTCCCGTTTTGAAATTGGACAATCCATTTTGGTATCATCTGGAAGTGCGTTTAAATACCTTTCTGTACATGTGCATTTTTTTGACTACACGTTTTCCGGGTCGTACCGGGAAGCTTTTTAACGTACTAGAATTCAACTTTTTGGTTTTTGACCCCCCCAAGTACGAATTTGTTATGAATTTTTTCGGAATTTTTTGTCTGAATTACTTTTTTACATTCTTAATGAAATATGTTTACTTTTAAATTTTTTAAAAAAGCTCAAAACACGACGACGGTGGGGTGCCGTATACATCGATGTAATCTGAAGATGATCAATTTCGACACTCATTTTTGTCTTTGATGGCCTATTGTGGGCGCTAATTTTAACTTACAGACTTCGTGTTAACTTTTTTATAAATCGTGACTCAATATTAAATATACGAGATCTTTAAATCACCGAAAAAGGTCAACCCGAACTTTTTATAGGCGCCCGTGTTACACGATGCTTAACGAATAAAATGCCCAAAGTTGTAGCATAGCATAAAGAGTTCAAGTGTCCAGTGCCTTATCCTCGATTCGAATCCCTTAATTTTCAAGTTCCTTCCTTTACACAAGTATCCACGATTGTTTTACATGATACATGTACATTTTTTACTTTAATTTTTTTCCTTTTTTCCAAATCACACAATTTTCAAGATTCTTTCTTTACTCAAGTATCTATGACAGTTTTACATGACATGAACATAGAAGAACTCGAAAATTTTTCTAACACATTAAAAATTTTTAATTATAAAAATAATTTTTTTCAAAATTTTAAATTTTTTCATTTTTTCAGCATTTTTCAACTTTTACAAAAAAAGGGTATTTGAAAATTTTTCAAACACTTAGAAATTTTTTATCGTAAATTTTTTTTTTCTTTTTTCAGAATAACACAACTTTCAAGTTTCTTTCTTCACTCAAAATTTTTCAAACACTTAGAAATTTTTCAACATAAATTTTTTTTCCTTTTTTCAGAATAACACAACTTTCACGTTTCTTTCTTATCTCAAGTATCCATGACAGTTTAACGTGACATGAACATAGAGAAACTCGAAAATTTTTCATTCACTTTTAAATTTTTCAATATAATTTTTTTTTTTTCAATTTTTTTTTTTCTTTTTTCCAACAGACAAGTTTTCCAACAAGTGACTAAAAAAAAAAAAAAAAAAAAAAAAAAAAAAAAAAAGTGACATTTTCCAAAAAAGTCGAGTTTTCCAAAAAGTGACCTGCCTAACAGTGACGCCAGCGGCGGCTCAAGGCCGCTTTAGCGGTCTTGTCTATAGTCAATCTTTCGGTAGTCCCCGCCCTCGAGCTCGGGCCGCCTCGTCGTGACGCCACAAACCCTCGGCATGCCCTCGAAAGTGACTATTTTCCCCGAACTGTCGCTACAGTCTTCATCGTCGTGCTTTTCTCTACACGTGGGTATTTTTTTTGACTTTCTACCCCTTCAACTTTTCCACCCCCGACGTGTTTAATGTCGCCAAGTGTGCGTATTTGGGTCTGTTGTATTGCGGAAAAAATTGTAAAAAATAGTAATGATTTTTTTGGGACAGTTTTGACTCTTTAAGGGTGATTAGAATTGAATGGAGCATCTTTTTGTCATGAACTTTTTTCGGAAAAAGTGCCCCGATTAAAAGTTATTCGAACCCAAACTCGAAAAATTTTCGAGTCTGGATTTGACGATTTTGGTACGTTTTTAACGCGTCACATTCAAACAGCTCTGCCCGTCGAACCAAACGAGATATAACATTCGGGTTTGTTTTGTTACCAGCGCTTACCATCTGGGTAACTACTTTTTGGAAATTTTTTGGATTTGTCCCGGAACTTTCGTCAATCAAATTGTGAACATTTGGTACCGTCGGCCGAAAAAATCGGTTAGTAACACTTTTCTCCCACATTTGTTTTTTGCGAAAATAATTGACTTTTTCATTTTAAAGAACTTTCAAAAACGAGAATTATTAGGGGTCACTTTTTTGAATTTCGTCCCTGTTCCTTAGTTATGGGCACTTTTCCATTTTCACGACACGGTTTCAGTTTTTATTTTTTTGCGTCAAGTTGGTACTTTTGAAATGGGTTTTTTTTCTTTAGGCCGATGCTGAATACTTGCCCGTACAGGGGGATGAAAAAACATTTTCGAAAAGTCACCCCTAAACCGAATGACTGACGTTCGCGCAACGCACTTTTCACGGCGATCTAAAAACACGCATACAAAAGTTTTTGTTTTGTATATTAAAGGTGTTTAAAATATGCCGGACAACAAAAGTTTGTATTGAATGTTCATAAATGGACAATTATCTATTAGAAAATGTTAACACCAAAAATTAGACTTTACGGGTGTCCGAGTTACGGTGCTTTAACGGATTTCATCCGTGCCGTGTTTTTGCCGGAATTTGTAAATGAGAATTTTTCAATGTCTGAAAAAAGCATGTTGGAATTTTTTTTAATTTTTTTTGACCAAAATGGTGGGGTCTCATGGCTATTGACGACATATTGAACGTGCCCGGACGTACCCGACACGTACCGTCTCTGATATTTTTTGGCAGTAACAGCTAATTGTGTAATTATTATTTCCTTAATTTTAGCTTTGAACGTCCCCTAAATCTACAATTTTGAATTTGGACAATCCATTTTGGTATCATCTGAAAGAGCGTTTCAATACCTTTTTTTACATGTGCATTGTTTTGACTACACTTTTTCCGGGTCGTACCGGGAAGCTTTTGAACGTGCTGGAATTCAACTTTTTGGTTTTTGAACGCCCAAAGTACGAATTTGTTATGAATTTTTTCGGAATTTTTTGTCGGAATTACTTTTTCACATTCTTAATGAAATATGTTTAGTTTTTATTTTATCAAAAAAGCTCAAAACACTACGACGGTGGGGTGCCGTATACATTGATGTAATCTCAAGATGATCAATTTCGACACGCACATTTGGCCTAAATGGCTTATTGTAGGAAACCTGTATGACTTACAGACTTTGTGTTAACTTTTTTAAAAAGCGTGATTCAATATTAAATATACTAGATCTTAAAATCACCAAAAAAGTTCAAGCCGGACTTTTTATAGGCGCCCGTGTTACACGATGTTTAACGAATAAATTGCCCAATGTTGTAGAATAGTACATAGAGTTCAAGTGTCCATTGCCATATGGGTCCGCGATTCGAATCCCTTAATTTTCTAACACTATAAAAATTTACAACATGAAAATAATTTTTTACCAAAATTTTAGTTTTTTAATCTTTTCAACTTTTTTCAAGCTTTACAAAATATGGGGTACTTGAAAATTTTTCAAACACTTAGAAATTTTTCAACATGAATTTGTTTTTCTTCTTTTAGAATCACACAACTTTCAAGTTTTTTTCATAAGTATCTACGACCAATTAACATGACATGTACATAGAAAAACTCGAAAATTTTTCAATCATTTTAAAAATTTTCAACATGGAAATAATTTTTTTCGCACATTTTAATTTTTAAATTTTTTCAACTTTTTTCAAGTTTTCCGAAAAATGGGGTACTTGAAATTTTTTCAAACACTTAGAAATTTTTCAACATGAATTTTTTTTTTCTTTGTTTAGAATCACACAACTTTCAAGTTTCTTTCTTAACTAAAGTATCTACGACAGTTGGACATGACATGTACATAGAAAAACTCGAAAATGTTTCTATCACATTAAAAATTTATCGACATGAATTTTTTTTTGTTCAAATTTTTTTTTTCTTTTTTCCAACCGACAAGGTTTCCAACAAGTGACTAAAAAAAAAAAAAAAAAAAAAAAAAAAAAAAAGTGACTCATCCCCTAAAAAGTCGAGTTTTCCAAAAAGTGACTTTTCCCAACAGTGACGCCAGCGGCGGCTCAAGGCCGCTTTAGCGGTCTTGTCTATAGTCAATCTTTCGGTAGTCCCCGCCCTCGAGCTCGGGCCGCCTCGTCGTGACGCCCCAAACCCTCGGCATGCCCTCGAAAGTGAGTTTTTTCCCCGAATTGTCGCTACAGTTTTCATCGTCGTGCTTTTCTCTACACGTGGGTATTTTTTTCGACTATCTACCCCTTCAACTTTTCCACCCCCGACGTGTTTAATGTCGCCAAGTGTGCGTATTTGGGTCTGTTGTATTGCGGAAAAAATTGTAAAAAATAGTAATGATTTTTTTGGGACAGTTTTGACTCTTTAAGGGTGATTAGAATTGAATGGAGCATCTTTTTGTCATGAAACTTTTTCGGAAAAAGTGTCCCGTTAAAAAGTTATTAACACCCAAACTCGAAAAATTTTCGTGTCTGGATTTGACGATTTTGGTACGTTTTTAACGCGTCACATTCAAACGGCCCTGCCCGTCGAACCAAACGAGATATAACGTTCGTTTTTGTTTTGTTACCAGCGCTTACCCTTTGGGTAACTGGGTTTTGAAATTTTTTCAAATCGTCCCGGAACTTTCGTCAATCAAATTGTGAACATTTGGTACCGTCGGCCGAAAAAATCGGTTAGTAACACTTTTCTCCCACATTTGTTTTTTGCGAAAATAATTGACTTTTTCATTTTAAAGAACTTTCAAAAACGAGAATTATTAGGGGTCACTTTTTTGAATTTCGTCCCTGTTCCTTAGTTATGGGCACTTTTCCATTTTCACTACACGGTTTCAGTCGTGATTTTTTTCCGTCAAGTTGGTACTTTCGAAATGGGTTTTTTTTCTTTAGGCCGATGCTGAATACTTGCCCGTACAGGGGCATGAAAAAACATTTTCCAAAAACCACCCCTAAACCGAATGACAGACGTTCGCGCAAGGCACTTTTCACGGCGATCTAAAAACACGCATACAAAAGTTTTTGTTTTGTATATTAAAGGTGATTTAAATATGCTATACAACAAAACTTTGTATTTAGTATCAATAAATGGACAATTATCTATTAGAAATTGTTAACATCAAAAATTAGACTTTACGGGTGTCCGAGTTACGGTGCTTTAACGGATTTCATGCGTGCCGTGTTTTTGCCGGAATTTGTCTATGAGAATTTTTCAATGTCTAACAAAACCATGTTGGAATTTTTTTATATTTTTTTTGACCAAAATGGTGGGGTCTCATGGCTATTGACGACATATTGAACGTACCCGGACGTACCCGGCACGTACAGTCTCAGATATTTTTTGGCAGTAACAGCTAATTGTGTAATTTTGTTTATTTAATTTTCGTCTTGGAACGTCCCCCAAATGTACCGTTTTGAAATTGGACAATCTATTTTGGTATCATCTGAAAGAGCGTTTTAATACCTTTTTAAGCATGTGCATTGTTTTGACTACACGTTTTCCGGGCCGTACCGGGAAGCTTTTGAACGTGCTAAAATTTTAATTTTTGGTTTTTGACCGCCCAAAGTACGAATTTGTTATGACTTTTTTCTGAAGTTTTTGTCGGAATAACTTTTTTACATTCTTAATGAAATATGTTTAGTTTTTATTTTATCAAAAAAGCTCAAAACACTACGACGGTGGGGTGCCGTATACATTGATGTAATCTCAAGATGATCAATTTCGACACGCACATTTGGCCTAAATGGCTTATTGTAGGAGACCTGTATGACGTACAGACTTTGTGTTAACTTTTTATTAAAACGGGATTCAATATTAAATATACGAGATCTTTAAATCACCAAAAAATTTTAACCCGATCTTTTTATAGGCGGCCGTGTTACACGATGCTTAACGAATAAAATGCCCAATGTTGTAGCATAGCATACAGAGTTCAAGTGTCCAGTGCCATATGGGTCCTCGATTCGATTCCCACATTTTCTAAGTCTTTAAAAATTTTCAACATGAAAATAATTTTTTACGAAAATTTTAGTTTTTTAATCTTTTCAACTTTTTTCAAGCTTTACAAAATATGGGGTACTTGAAAATTTTTCAAACACTTAGAAATTTTTCAACATGAATTTTTTTTTCTTTTTTTAGAATCACACAACTTTCAAGTTTCTTTCAAAAGTATCTACGACCAATTAACATGACATGTACATAGAAAAACTCGAAAATTTTTCAATCATTTTAAAAATTTTCAACATGGAAATAATTTTTTTCGCACATTTTAATTTTTAAATTTTTTCAACTTTTTTCAAGTTTTCCGAAAAATGGGTTACTTGAAAATTTTTCAAACACTTAGAAATTTTTCAACATGAATTTTTTTTTCTTTGTTCAGAATCACACAACTTTCAAGTTTCTTTCTTAACTCAAGTATCTACGACAGTTTGACATGACATACATAGAAAAACTCGAAAATTTTTCTATCACATTAAAAATTTTTCGACATGAATTTTTTTTTTTCAATTTTTTTTTTTTCTTTTTTCCAACCGACAAGTTTTCCAACAAGTGACTAAAAAAAAAAAAAAAAAAAAAAAAAAAAAAAAGTGACATTTTCCAAAAAAGTCGAGTTTTCCATAAAGTGACTTTTCCCAACAGTGACGCCAGCGGCGGCTCAAGGCCGCTTTAGCGGTCTTGTCTATATACCATCTTTCGGTGGTCCCCGCCCTCGAGCAAAGCGCGGCTTTTCGGTTTTCCCCAGATCATCGGCAAGCCCACAAAAGTGAGTTTTTTCCCCCACCTGTCGCTACAGTTTTCATCGTCGTGCTTTTCTCTACAAGTGGGTATTTTTTTCGAGTACGTCCGTGTACGTCTTCACGTGTTCCCGACGTGTTTAATGTCGAAAAGTGTGCGTATTTGGGTCAGTTGTTTTGCGGTAAAAATTGTAAAAAATAGTAATGATTTTTTTGGGACAGTTTTGACTCTTTAAGGGTGATAACAATTGAATGGAGCATCTTTTTGTCATGAACTTCTTTCGTAAAAAGTGTCCCGTTAAAAAGTTATTAGCACCCAAACTCGAAACATTTTCGAGTCTAGATTTGACGATTTTGGTACCTTTTTAACGTGTCACATTCAAACGGCCCTGCCCGTCGAACCAAACGAGATATAACGTTCGTTTTTGTTTTGTTACCGACGCTTACCATCTGGGTAACTAGATTTTGGAAATTTTTTGAATTCGTCCCGGAACTTTCGTCAATCAAATTGTGAACATTTGGTAATGTGCGTTTTTAAAAAGCGCGTGGAAGGCTTTTATTCCACATTTTTGATTTAACAACTTTCTAGTCTTTTTCATTTTAAAGCACGTACATTAATCTTGATTAAATACTCGTGGAATTTTGAATTTCGTCCCGGATGCTTAGTTATGGGCACTTTTCGATTTTCACTACACGGTTTCAGTCGTGATTTTTTTCCGTCAAGTTGGTACTTTCGAAATGGGTTTTTTTTCTTTAGGCCGATGCTGAATACTTGCCCGTACAGGGGCATGAAAAAACATTTTCCAAAAACCACCCCTAAACCGAATGACAGACGTTCGCGCAAGGCACTTTTCACGGCGATCTAAAAACACGCATACAAAAGTTTTTGTTTTGTATATTAAAGGTGATTTAAATATGCTATACAACAAAACTTTGTATTTAGTATCAATAAATGGACAATTATCTATTAGAAAATGTTACTTTTAAAAATTAGACTTTACGGGTGTCCGAGTTACGAAGCTTTAACGGATTTCATCCGTGCCGTGTTTTTGCTAGAATTTGAATATGAGAATTTGTTAATGTCGTAAAAAACCATGTTGGAATTTTTTTAAATTTTTTTTGACCAAAATGGTGGGGTCTCATGGCTATTGACGACATATTGAACGTACCCGGACGTACCCGACACGTACCGTCTCAGATATTTTTTGGCAGTAACAGCTAATTGTGTAATTTTGATTTTTTTTATATTTCAGCTTTGAACGTCCCCAAATGTACCGTTTTGAAATTGGACAATCCATTTTGGTATCATCTGAAAGTACGTTTCAATACCTTTTTAAGCATGTGCATTTTTTTGACTACACGTTTTCCGGGCCGTACCGGGAAGCTTTTGATTGTGATAAAATTTTAATTTTTGGTTTTTGGCCGCCCAAAGTACGAATTGTTTATGAATTTTTTCGGAATTTTTTGTAGGAATTACTTTTTTACATTCTTAATGAAATATGTTTAGTTTTTATTTTATCAAAAAAGCTCAAAACACTACGACGGTGGGGTGCCGTATACATTGATGTAATCTGAAGATGATCAATGTCGACACGCACATTTGGCCTAAATGGCTTATTGTAGGAGACCTGTATGACTTACAGACTTTGTGTTAACTTTTTATTAAAACGGGATTCAATATTAAATATACAAGATCTTTAAAGTACCGAAAAATTTTAACCCAGACTTTTTATAGGCGGCCGTGTTACACGATGCTTAACGAATAAAATGCCCAATGTTGTAGCATAGCATACAGAGTTCAAGTGTCCAGTGCCATATGGGTCCTCGATTCGATTCCCACATTTTCTAAGTCTTTAAAAATTTTCAACATGAAAATAATTTTTTACGAAAATTTTAGTTTTTTAATCTTTTCAACTTTTTTCAAGCTTTACAAAATATGGGGTACTTGAAAATTTTTCAAACACTTAGAAATTTTTCAACATGAATTTTTTTTTCTTTTTTTAGAATCACACAACTTTCAAGTTTCTTTCATAAGTATCTACGACCAATTAACATGACATGTACATAGAAAAACTCGAAAATTTTTCAATCATTTTAAAAATTTTCAACATGGAAATAATTTTTTTCGCACATTTTAATTTTTAAATTTTTTCAACTTTTTTCAAGTTTTCCGAAAAATGGGTTACTTGAAAATTTTTCAAACACTTAGAAATTTTTCAACATGAATTTTTTTTTCTTTGTTCAGAATCACACAACTTTCAAGTTTCTTTCTTAACTCAAGTATCTACGACAGTTTGACATGACATACATAGAAAAACTCGAAAATTTTTCTATCACATTAAAAAATTTTTCGACATGAATTTTTTTTTGTTCAAATTTTTTTTTTCTTTTTTCCAACCGACAAGTTTGCCAACAAGTGACTAAAAAAAAAAAAAAAAAAAAAAAAAAAAAGTGACATTTTCCAAAAAAGTCGAGTTTTCCAACAAGTGACATTTCCCAAACAGTGACGCCAGCGGCGGCTCAAGGCCGCTTTAGCGGTCTTGTCTATATACAATCTTTCGGTAGTCCCCGCCCTCGAGCTCGGTGCGGCCTTTCCGTTTTCCCCAGACCATCGGTGGGCCCCCGGACGTGACTTTTGCTAACATGTGTCGCTACAGTTTTCATCGTCGTGCTTTTCTCTACACGTGGGTATTTTTTTCGAGTACGTCCGTGTACGTCTTCATACACGTCGGACGTGTTTAATGTTGAAAAGTGTGCGTATTTGGCTCTGTCCAAGTGCGGTAAAAATTGTAAAAAATGCAAATGTCCTTTTGGGGACATTTTTGACTCTTTAAGTGTCACTAGAATTGAATGGGGCATCTTTTTGACATGAAACTTTTTCGTAGAAAGTTTCCCGTTAAAAAGTTATTCGAACCCAAACTCGAAAAATTTTCGAGTCTGGATTTGACGATTTTGGTACGTTTTTAACGCGTCACATTCAAACAGCTCTGCCCGTCGAACCAAACGAGATATAACATTCGGGTTTGTTTTGTTACCAGCGCTTACCATCTGGGTAACTACTTTTTGGAAATTTTTTGGATTTGTCCCGGAACTTTCGTCAATCAAATTGTGAACATTTGGTACCGTCGGCCGAAAAAATCGGTTAGTAACACTTTTCTCCCACATTTGTTTTTTGCGAAAAGAATTGACTTTTTCATTTTAAAGGACTTTCAAAAACGAGAATTATTAGGGGTCACTTTTTTGAATTTCGTCCCGGATGCTTAGTTATGGGCACTTTTCCATTTTCACGACACGGTTTCAGTTTTTATTTTTTTGCGTCAAGTTGGTACTTTTGAAATGGGTTTTTTTTCTTTAGGCCGATGCTGAATACTTGCCCGTACAGGGGGATGAAAAAACATTTTCGAAAAGTCACCCCTAAACCGAATGACAGACGTTCGCGCAACGCACTTTTCACGGCGATCTAAAAACACGCATACAAAAGTTTTTGTTTTGTATATTAAAGGTGTTTTAAATATGCCATACAACAAAACTTTGTATTTAGTATCAATAAATGGACAATTATCTGTACAAAAATGTTAACATAAAAAATTAGACTTTACGGGTGTCCGAGTTACGGTGCTTTAACAGATTTCATCCGTGCCGTGTTTTTGCCAGAATTTGTCTATGTGAATTTTTCAATGTCGTAAAAAAGCATGTTGGAATTTTTTTTTATTTTTTTTGACCAAAATGGTGGGGTCTCATGGCTATTGACGACATATTGAACGTACCCGGATGTATCCGGCACGTACCATCTCAGATATTTTTTGGCAGTAACAGCTAATTGTGTAATTTTGATTACTTAAATTTCAGCTTTGAACGTCCCCCAAATGTACCGTTTTGAATTTGGACAATCCATTTTGGTATCATCTGAAAGAGCGTTTCAATACCTTTTTAAGCATGTGCATTTTTTTGACTACACGTTTTCCGGGCCGTACCGGGAAGCTTTTGAACGTGCTAAAATTTTAATTTTTGGTTTTTGACCCCCCCAAGTACGAATTTGTTTTGAAGTTTTTCGGAATTTTTTGTCGGAATTACTTTTTTACATTCTTAATGAAATATGTTTAGTTTTTAATTTATCAAAAAAGCTCAAAACACGACGACGGGGGGGTTCCGTACCCATTGATGTAATCTAAAGATGATCAATTTCGACACGCACATTTGGCCTTAATGGCTTATTGTAGGCGACCTGTATGACTTACAGACTTTGTGTTAACTTTTTTAAAAAGCGTGATTCAATATTAAATATACGAGATCTTTAAATCACCGAAAAAGTTCAACCCGGACTTTTTATAGGCGCCCGTGTTACACGATGCTTAACGAATAAAATGCCCAATGTTGTAGCATAGCATACAGATTCAAGTGTCCAGTGCCATATGGGTCCTCGATTCGAATCCCACATTTTCTAACACTTTAAAAATTTTCAACATGAAAATAATTTTTTACCAAAATTTTAATTTTTTAATTTTTTCAAGTTTTTTCAAGTTTTCCAAAAAATTGGGTACTTTAAAATTTTTCAAACACTTAAAAATTTTGAGACATGATTTTTTTTTTTTTTTTTAGATTCACACCATTATCAAGTTTCTTTCTTTACATTAGTATCTACGACAGTTTTACATGAAATGTACACAGAAGCACTCGAAAATTTTTCTAACACTTTAAAAATTTTCAACATTAAAATAATTTTTTACCAAAATTTTAATTTTTTCATTTTTTCAACTTTTTTCAAGTTTTCAAAAAAATAGGGTACTTGAAATTTTTTAAACACTTAGAAATTTTTCAACATGAAATTTTTTTTCTTTTTTCAGAATTACACAATTTTCAAGTTTCTTTCTTTACATAAGTATCCACTTCAGTTCCTGACATGTACATAGAAAAACTCGAAAATTTTTCCATCACTTTAAAATTTTTCAACATTAATTTTTTTTTTTCAAATTTTTTTTTTCTTTTTTCCAACCGACAAGTTTTCCAAAAAGTGACTAAAAAAAAAAAAAAAAAAAAAAAAAAACAAGTGACAACTACCCAAAAAAGTCGAGTTTTCCATAAAGTGACATTTCCCAACAGTGACGCCAGCGGCGGCTCAAGGCCGCGGAGCGGTCTTGTCTATAGTCAATCTTTCGGTAGTCCCCGCCCTCGAGCTACGGGCGCCTTTTACCTTTTCCCCAAACCCTCGGCATGCCCTCGAAAGTGACTTTTTTCCCCGAACTATCGCTACAGTTTTCATCGTCGTGCTTTTCTCTACACGTGGGTATTTTTTTTTACTTTCTACCCCCTCAACTTTTCCACCCCCGACGTGTTTAATGTCGAAAAGTGTGCGTATTTGGCTGTGTTGCTATGCGGAAAAAATTGTAAAAAATGCAAATGATTTTTTGGGAATTTTTTCGATGCTTTTGATCGCAAGTCAATGTATTGGGGCATCTTTTTGTCATGAAACGTTTTCGTAAAAAGTGTCCCGTTAAAAAGTTATTAGCATCCAAACTCGAAAAATTTTCGAATTCTGAATTTGACGATTTTGGTACGTTTTTAACGTGTCACATTCAAACGACTCTGCCCGTCGAACCAAACGAGTTATAACGTTCGTTTTTGTTTTGTTACCGGCGCTTACCATCTGGGTAAATGGATTTTGGAACTGTTTTGGATTTGTCCCGGAACTTTCGAAAATCAAATTGTGAACATTTGGTAATGTGCGTTTTCAAAAAGTGACGGTAACGATTTTTTCCCACAGTTTTTTGTTTGGAACTTTCTCGACTTTTTCATCTAAAAGAACAGATAAAAATGCAGTGTCGCATCGGTCATTTTTTTTAATTTTGTCCCGGATGCTTAGTTATGGGCACTTTTTCATTTTCACGACACGGCTTCAGTTTTGATTTTTTTGCGTCAAGTTGGTACTTCCGAAATGGGTTTTTTTTTTTTAGGCCGATGCTGAAAGCTTGCCCGTACAGGGGGATGAAAAAACGTTTTCAAAAAGTCACCCCCTTACCGAATGACAGACGTTCGCGCAAAGCACTTTTCACGGCGATCTAAAAACACGCATACAAAAGTTTTTGTTTTGTATATTAAAGGTGTTTAAAATATGCCATACAACAAAACTTTGTATTTAGTATCAATAAATGGACATTTACCTATACGAAAATGTTAACATCAAAAATTAGACTTTACGGGTGTCCGAGTTACGGTGCTTTAACGGATTTCATCCGTGCCGTGTTTTTGCCAGAATGTGTCTATGAGAATTTTTCAATGTCGTAAAAAAGCATGTTGGAATTTTTTTTATTTTTTTTTGACCAAAATGGGGGAGTCTCATGGCTATTGACGTCATATTTAACGTACCCGGACGTACCCGGCACGTACCGTCTCAGATATTTTTTAGCTTCCTGGACTAGATGTGTAATTTTGTTTTTTTAATTTTCGTCTTGGAACGTCCCCCAAATCTACCGTTTTGAATTTGGACAATCCATTTTGGTATCATCTGAAAGAGCGTTTCAATACCTTTCTGTACATTTTCATTTGATTGACGACACTTTTACCGGGACGTACCGGGAAGCTTTTAAACGTGCGGAAATGCAACTTTTTTGTTTTCGATTGCCCTTGAAATCTGGATTTTACGATTTTGGTACGTTATTAATGCGTCACACTCGAACGGCCCTGCCCGTCGAACCAAACGAGATACAACATTTGTTTTTGTTTCGTTACCATCGGTTACCATTTGGGTAACTACGATTTGCAAATTTTTTCGAATCGTCCCGGAACTTTCGGCACACTTATCGTATACATTTGGTCGCGTGCGTTTTTAAAAGAAGCGGTACCAATTTACTCCCACATTTTTTGTTTGAAAACTTTCTCGACTTTTTCATTTTAAAGGATTACCATTATGCTAGAATATTTACTCGTGGAATTTTGAATTTCGTCCTGGATGCTTAGTTATGGGCACTTTCCCATTTTCGCTACACGCCTTCAGTTTTGATTTTTTTGCGTCAAGTTGGTACTTTCAATATAGGTTTTTTTTTCTGTAGGCCGATGCTTAAAGCTTGCCCGTACAGGGGGATGAAAAAACATTTTCAAAAAATCACCCTTTTACCGAATGACAGACGTTCGCGCAACGCACTTTTCACGGCGATCTAAAAACACGCATACAAAAGATTTTGTTTTGTATATTAAAGGTGTTTAAAATATGCCATAGAACCAAATTTTGTGTTTAGTATCGATAAATGGTCAATTACCTATAAGAAAATGTTACTTTCAAAAATTAGACTTTACGGGTGTTCGAGTTACGTTGCTTTAACGGATTTCATCCGTGCCGTGTTTTTGCCGGAATTTGTCTATGAGAATTTTTCAATGTCGTAAAAAAGCATGTTGAAATTTTTTTTTATTTTTTTTGACCAAAATGGTGGGGTCTCATGGCTATTGACGACATATTGAACGTACCCGAACGTACCCGGCACGTACAGTCTCAGATATTTTTTGGCAGTAACAGCAAAATGTGTAATTATTATTTCTTAAATTTCGGCTTTGAACGTCCCCCAAATGTCCCGTTTTGAAATCAGACAAACCATTTTGGTATCATCTAAAAGTGCGTTTCAATACCTTTCTGTACATGTCCATTTTATTGACGACACATTTACCGGGACGTACCGGGAAGCTTTTGAACGTGCGGAAATGTACATAGTTGAACTCGAAAATTTTTCTAACACTTCTTCTAACAATTCTTCTAACACTTAGAAAAATTGGCACTTAAAAAAATTTCAACATGAAAATAATTTTTTACCAAAATTTTAATTTTTACATTTTTTAAATTTTTTTCAAGTTTTACAAAAAATGTGTTACTTGAAAATTTTTCAAACACTTAGAAAATTTACAATATGATTTTTTTTTTCTTTTTTCAAAATCAAACAACTTTTAAGTTTGTTTCTTTACATATCCACGACAGTTTTACATTAAATGTATAGAGACGTACTCAAAAATTTTCAACACCTTAAAACATTTCAACATAAAAAAAATTTTTTACCAAAATTATAATTTTTCAATTTTCTCAACATCTTTTAAGATTTACAAAAAATGGCGTACTTGAAAATTTTTCAAACACTTAGAAATTTTTACAAATGATTTTTTTTTCTTTTTTCAGAATTATACTATTTTCAAGTTTCTTTCGTTACACAAGTATCTACGACCAATTATCATGACATGTACATAGAAAAACTCGAAATTTTCAATCACTTTTAAATTTTTCAACAAGAATTTTTTTTTACAAATTTTTTTTTTTTTCTTTTTTCCAACCGACAAGTTTTCCAAAAAGTGACTAAAAAAAAAAAAAAAAAAAAAAAAAAAAAAAAAGTGACTTTTCCCCAAAAAAGTCGAGTTTTCCATTAAGTGACTCATCCCAACAGTGACGCCAGCGGCGGCTCAAGGCCGCTTTAGCGGTCTTGTCTATAGTCAATCTTTCGGTAGTCCCCGCCCTCGAGCTACGGGCGCCTTTTACCTTTTCCCCAAACCCTCGGCATGCCCTCGAAAGTGACTTTTTTCCCCGAACTATCGCTACAGTTTTCATCGTCGTGCTTTTCTCTACACGTGGGTATTTTTTTTTACTTTCTACCCCCTCAACTTTTCCACCCCCGACGTGTTTAATGTCGAAAAGTGTGCGTATTTGGCTGTGTTGCTATGCGGAAAAAATTGTAAAAAATGCAAATGATTTTTTGGGAATTTTTTCGATGCTTTTGATCGCAAGTCAATGTATTGGGGCATCTTTTTGTCATGAAACGTTTTCGTAAAAAGTGTCCCGTTAAAAAGTTATTAGCATCCAAACTCGAAAAATTTTCGAATTCTGAATTTGACGATTTTGGTACGTTTTTAACGTGTCACATTCAAACGACTCTGCCCGTCGAACCAAACGAGTTATAACGTTCGTTTTTGTTTTGTTACCGGCGCTTACCATCTGGGTAAATGGATTTTGGAACTGTTTTGGATTTGTCCCGGAACTTTCGAAAATCAAATTGTGAACATTTGGTAATGTGCGTTTTCAAAAAGTGACGGTAACGATTTTTTCCCACAGTTTTTTGTTTGGAACTTTCTCGACTTTTTCATCTAAAAGAACAGATAAAAATGCAGTGTCGCATCGGTCATTTTTTTTAATTTTGTCCCGGATGCTTAGTTATGGGCACTTTTTCATTTTCACGACACGGCTTCAGTTTTGATTTTTTTGCGTCAAGTTGGTACTTCCGAAATGGGTTTTTTTTTTTTAGGCCGATGCTGAAAGCTTGCCCGTACAGGGGGATGAAAAAACGTTTTCAAAAAGTCACCCCCTTACCGAATGACAGACGTTCGCGCAAAGCACTTTTCACGGCGATCTAAAAACACGCATACAAAAGTTTTTGTTTTGTATATTAAAGGTGTTTAAAATATGCCATACAACAAAACTTTGTATTTAGTATCAATAAATGGACATTTACCTATACGAAAATGTTAACATCAAAAATTAGACTTTACGGGTGTCCGAGTTACGGTGCTTTAACGGATTTCATCCGTGCCGTGTTTTTGCCAGAATGTGTCTATGAGAATTTTTCAATGTCGTAAAAAAGCATGTTGGAATTTTTTTTATTTTTTTTTGACCAAAATGGGGGAGTCTCATGGCTATTGACGTCATATTTAACGTACCCGGACGTACCCGGCACGTACCGTCTCAGATATTTTTTAGCTTCCTGGACTAGATGTGTAATTTTGTTTTTTTAATTTTCGTCTTGGAACGTCCCCCAAATCTACCGTTTTGAATTTGGACAATCCATTTTGGTATCATCTGAAAGAGCGTTTCAATACCTTTCTGTACATTTTCATTTGATTGACGACACTTTTACCGGGACGTACCGGGAAGCTTTTAAACGTGCGGAAATGCAACTTTTTTGTTTTCGATTGCCCTTGAAATCTGGATTTTACGATTTTGGTACGTTATTAATGCGTCACACTCGAACGGCCCTGCCCGTCGAACCAAACGAGATACAACATTTGTTTTTGTTTCGTTACCATCGGTTACCATTTGGGTAACTACGATTTGCAAATTTTTTCGAATCGTCCCGGAACTTTCGGCACACTTATCGTATACATTTGGTCGCGTGCGTTTTTAAAAGAAGCGGTACCAATTTACTCCCACATTTTTTGTTTGAAAACTTTCTCGACTTTTTCATTTTAAAGGATTACCATTATGCTAGAATATTTACTCGTGGAATTTTGAATTTCGTCCTGGATGCTTAGTTATGGGCACTTTCCCATTTTCGCTACACGCCTTCAGTTTTGATTTTTTTGCGTCAAGTTGGTACTTTCAATATAGGTTTTTTTTTCTGTAGGCCGATGCTTAAAGCTTGCCCGTACAGGGGGATGAAAAAACATTTTCAAAAAATCACCCTTTTACCGAATGACAGACGTTCGCGCAACGCACTTTTCACGGCGATCTAAAAACACGCATACAAAAGATTTTGTTTTGTATATTAAAGGTGTTTAAAATATGCCATAGAACCAAATTTTGTGTTTAGTATCGATAAATGGTCAATTACCTATAAGAAAATGTTACTTTCAAAAATTAGACTTTACGGGTGTTCGAGTTACGTTGCTTTAACGGATTTCATCCGTGCCGTGTTTTTGCCGGAATTTGTCTATGAGAATTTTTCAATGTCGTAAAAAAGCATGTTGAAATTTTTTTTTATTTTTTTTGACCAAAATGGTGGGGTCTCATGGCTATTGACGACATATTGAACGTACCCGAACGTACCCGGCACGTACAGTCTCAGATATTTTTTGGCAGTAACAGCAAAATGTGTAATTATTATTTCTTAAATTTCGGCTTTGAACGTCCCCCAAATGTCCCGTTTTGAAATCAGACAAACCATTTTGGTATCATCTAAAAGTGCGTTTCAATACCTTTCTGTACATGTCCATTTTATTGACGACACATTTACCGGGACGTACCGGGAAGCTTTTGAACGTGCGGAAATGTACATAGTTGAACTCGAAAATTTTTCTAACACTTCTTCTAACAATTCTTCTAACACTTAGAAAAATTGGCACTTAAAAAAATTTCAACATGAAAATAATTTTTTACCAAAATTTTAATTTTTACATTTTTTAAATTTTTTTCAAGTTTTACAAAAAATGTGTTACTTGAAAATTTTTCAAACACTTAGAAAATTTACAATATGATTTTTTTTTTCTTTTTTCAAAATCAAACAACTTTTAAGTTTGTTTCTTTACATATCCACGACAGTTTTACATTAAATGTATAGAGACGTACTCAAAAATTTTCAACACCTTAAAACATTTCAACATAAAAAAAATTTTTTACCAAAATTATAATTTTTCAATTTTCTCAACATCTTTTAAGATTTACAAAAAATGGCGTACTTGAAAATTTTTCAAACACTTAGAAATTTTTACAAATGATTTTTTTTTCTTTTTTCAGAATTATACTATTTTCAAGTTTCTTTCGTTACACAAGTATCTACGACCAATTATCATGACATGTACATAGAAAAACTCGAAATTTTCAATCACTTTTAAATTTTTCAACAAGAATTTTTTTTTACAAATTTTTTTTTTTTTCTTTTTTCCAACCGACAAGTTTTCCAAAAAGTGACTAAAAAAAAAAAAAAAAAAAAAAAAAAAAAAAAAGTGACTTTTCCCCAAAAAAGTCGAGTTTTCCATTAAGTGACTCATCCCAACAGTGACGCCAGCGGCGGCTCAAGGCCGCTTTAGCGGTCTTGTCTATATACCATCTTTCGGTGGTCCCCGCCCTCGAGCAAAGCGCGGCTTTTACGTTTTCCCCGCACCTCGGCATGCCCTCGAAAGTGAGTTTTTTCCCACAACTGTCGCTACAGTTTTCATCGTCGTGCTTTTCTCTACACGTGGGTATTTTTTTCGAGTACGTCCGTGTACGTCTTCACGTCCTCCCGACGTGTTTAATGTCGAAAAGTGTGCGTATTTGGCGTTGTCAAAGTGCGGTAAAAATTGCCAAAAATTCAATTTGTTTGTGAGACCTTTCTCGATGCTTTTGATCCCAAGTCAATGGATTGGGGCATCTTTTTGTCATGAACTTTTTTCGGAAAAAGTGCTTCGATAAAAAGTTATTTGCACCCAAAAACGAACAATTTTCGAATTCTGGATGTGACGATTTTGGTACGTTTTTAACGTGTCACATTCAAACGACTCTGCCCGTCGAACCAAACGAGATATAACGTTCGTTTTTGTTTTGTTACCGACGCTTACCATCTGGGTAACTACATTTTGGAAATTTTTAAAATTCGTCCCGGAACTTTCGTCAATCAAATTGTGAACATTTGGTAATGTGCGTTTTTAAAAAGGAGCGGGGCAGATTTTCTCCCGCATTTTTGATTTGCAAACTTTCTCGACTTTTTCATTTTAAAGGTCTAACATTAAACTAGTATAACAGGGGTCACTTTTTTGAATTTCGTCCCTGTTCCTTAGTTATGGGCACTTTTCCATTTTCACGACACGGCTTCAGTTTTGATTTTTTTGCGTCAAGTTGGTACTTTCGAAATGGGTTTTTTTTCTTTAGGCCGATGCTGAATACTTGCCCGTACAGGGGGATGAAAAAACATTTTCAAAAAGTCACCCCTAAACCGAATGACAGACGTTCGCGCAACGCACTTTTCACGGCGATCGAAAAACACGCATACAAAAGTTTTTGTTTTGTATATTAAATGTGTTTTAAATATGCCATAGAACCAAATTTTGTGTTTAGTGTCAATAACTGGACATATGTCTATTTAAAAATGTGAACATCAAAAATTAGACTTTACGGGTGTCCGAGTTACGGTGCTTTAACGGATTTCATCCGTGCCGTGTTTTTGCCAGAATGTGTCTATGAGAATTTTTCAATGTCGTTAAAATGCATGTTGGAATTTTTTTTTATTTTTTTTGACCAAAATGTGCACGTTCCGAAGCTATTGTCTATTGTTTGAACGTACCCGGACGTACCGGGCACTTACCGTTTTCGATATTTTTTGGCACATACAGTTAATTGTGTAATTTTGATTTTTTAATTTTCGCCTTAGAACGTGTCCCAAATGTCCCGTTTTCAAATTGGACAATCCATTTTGAAATCATCTGAAAGTGCGTTTAAATACCTTTCTGTACATGTTCATTGTGTTGACGTCACATTTACCGGGACGTACCGGGAAGCTTTTGAACGTGCGGAAATGCAAATTTTTTGTTTTCGATAGACTTTGAAATCTGGATTTTACGACTTTTGTACGATATTAACGCGTCACACTCGAACGACCATGCCCGTCGAACCAAACGAGATATAACATTAGTTTTTGTTTCGTTACCATCGGTTACCATTTAGGTAACTACGATTTGGAAATTTTTTCGAATCGTCCCGGAACTTTCGGCACACTTTTCGTATTCATTTGATCGCGTGCGTTTATAAAAGAACCGGTACCAATTTTCTCCCACATTTTTGGTTTGAAAACTTTCTCGACTTTTTCATTTTCAAGGATTACCATTTTTCTAGAATTAATACTCGTGGAATTTTGAATTTCGTCCCGGATGCTTAGTTATGGGCACTTTTCCATTTTCGCTACATGGTTTCAGTTTTGATTTTTTTGCGTCAAGTTGGTACTTTTGAAATGGGTTTTTTTTCTTTGGACAGATGCTGAATACTTGCCCGTACAGGGAAATGAAAAAACATTTTCAAAAAGTCACCCCTAAACCGAATGACAGACGTTCACGCAAGGCACTTTTCACGGCGATCAAAAAACACGCATACAAAAGTTTTTGTTTTGTATATAAAAGGTGTTTAAAATATGCCATACAACAAATATTTGTATTTAGTATTAATAAATGGACATTTGTCTATTAAAAAATGTTAACATCAAAAATTAGACTTTACGGGTGTCCGAGTTACGGTGCTTTAACGGATTTCATCCGTGCCGTGTTTTTGCCAGAATTTTTCTATGAGAATTTTTCAATGTCGTAAAAAAGCATGTTTGATTTTTTTTTTATTTTTTTTGACCAAAATGGTGGGGTCTCATGGCTATTGACGACATATTAAACGTACCCGGACGTACCCGACACGTACCGTCTCAGATATTTTTGGGCAGTTACTTTTAGAAGTGTAATTTTGATTTTTTAATTTTCGTCTTAGAACGTGTCCCAAATGTCCAGTTTTGAAATTGGACAATCCATTTTGGTATCATCTGAAAGAGCGTTTCAATACCTTTCTTTACATGTGCATGTTTTTTACGACACTTTTTCCGGGCCGTACCGGGAAGCTTTTGAACGTGCTAAAATTTTAATTTTTGGTTTTTGACCGCCCAAAGTACGAATTTGTTTTGAAGTTTTTCGGAATTTTTTGTCGGAATAACTTTTTTACATTCTTAATGAAATATGTTTAGTTTTTAATTTATCAAAAAAGTTCAAAACCAGACAACGAGGGGTTGCCGTATACATCGATGTAACCTGAAGATGATCAATTTCGACACTCATATTTGTCTTTGAAGGCTTATTGTGGGCGCTAAGTATGACTTACAGACTTCGTGTTAACTTTTTTATAAATCGTGACTCAATATTAAATATACGAGATCTTTAAATCACCGAAAAAGATCAACCCTGATTTTTTATAGGCGCCCGTGTTACACGATGCTTAACGAATAAAATGCCCAATGTTGTAGCATAGCATATAGAGTTCAAGTGTCCAGTGCCATATGGGTCCTCGATTCGAATCACACATTTTTCAAGTTTCTTTCTGAACACAAGTATCATTGACAGTTTTACATGATACATGTAGTTTTTGTACTTAAATTTTTTTTCATTTTTTCAAAATCACACAATTTTCAAGATTCTTTCTTTACTCAAGTAACTACGACAGTTTAACATGACATGTACATAGAAGAACTCGAAAATTTTTCTAACACTTAAAAAATTTTCAACATTAAAATAATTTTTTACAAAAAATATAATTTTTTCATTTTTTCAACTTTTTTCAAGTTTTGCAAAAAGTAGGGTACTTGAAAATTTTTCAAACACTTAGCATTTTTTCTACATGAATTTTTTTTTTCTTTCTTCAGAATCGCACAAATTACAAGTTTCTTTCTTTACTCAAGTAACTACGACAGTTTAACATGACAAGTACATTGTAGAACTCGAAAATTTTTCTAACACTTTAAAAATTTCCAACATGAAAATAATTTTTTACCAAAATTTAAATTTTTTAAATTTTTCAAATTTTTTCAAGTTTTCCAAAAAGTGGGGTACTTAAAAATTCTTCAAACAGTTAGAAATTTTTCAACGTGATTTTTTTTTTTCTTTTTTCAGAATCACACAACTTTCAAGTTTCTTTCTTTACACAAGTACCTACAACAGTTTTACATGACATGTACATAGAAAAACTCGAAAATTTTTCTATCACATGAAATTTTTTAACATGATTTTTTTTTTTTTTTTTCTTTTTCCCAACCGACAAGTTTTCCAACAAGTGACTAAAAAAAAAAAAAAAAAAAAAAAAAAAATAAGTGACAACTACCCAAAAAAGTCGAGTTTTCCATAAAGTGACTCATCCCAACAGTGACGCCAGCGGCGGCTCAAGGCCGCTTTAGCGGTCTTGTCTATATATTATCTTTCGGTAGTCCCCGCCCTCGAGCAAAGCGCGGCTTTTCGGTTTTCCCCGCCCATCGGTGAGTTGACGCACGTGACTTTTTTCCCCACTCTGTCGCTACAGTTTTCACCGTCGTGCTTTTGGCTACACGTGGGTATTTTTTTCGAGTACGTCCGTGTACGTCTTCACGTACGTCGGACGTGTTTAATGTCGCCAAGTGTGCGTATTTGGCTCTGTTGGATTGCGGTAAAAATTGTAAAAAATAGTAATGATTTTTTTGGGACAGTTTTGACTCTTTAAGGGTGATTACAATTGAATGGAGCATCTTTTTGTCATGAACATTTTTCGTGAAAAGCTCCCCGATAAAAAGTTATTTGCACCCAAAAACGAATAATTTTCGAATTCTGAATTTGACGCTTTTGGTACGTTTTTAACGCGTCACATTCAAACGACTCTGCCCGTCGAACCAAACGAGATATAACATTCGGGTTTGTTTTGTTACCGACGCTTACCATCTGGGTAACTACGTTTTGGAAATTTTTTGGATTCGTCCCGGAACTTTCGTCAATCAAATTGTGAACATTTGGTAATGTGCGTTTTTAAAAAGCGCGTGGAAGGCTTTTTTTCCACATTTTTGTTTTGAAAACTTTTTTGACTTTTTAATTTTAAAGGTCTAACATTAATCTGGGGAAAATACTCGTGAAATTTTGAATTTCGTCCCGGATGCTTAGTTATGGGCACTTTTCCATTTTCACGACACGGCTTCAGTTTTGATTTTTTTTCGTCATGTTGGTACTTTCGAAATGGGTTTTTTTTCTTTAGGCCGATGCTGAATACTTGCCCGTACAGGGGGATGAAAAAACATTTTCAAAAAATCACCCCCTTACCGAATGACAGACGTTCGCGCAACGCACTTTTCACGGCGATCAAAAAATACGCATACAAAAGTTTTTGTTTTGTATATTAAAGGTGTTTAAAATATGCTATATCACTAAATTTTGTATTTAGTGTCAATAAATGGACATTTGGCTATATAAAAATGTTAACATCAAAAATTAGACTTTACGGGTGTCCGAGTGACGGTGCTTTAACGGATTTCATGCGTGCCGTGTTTTTGCCGGAATTTGTAAATGAGAATTTTTCAATGTCGTAAAAAAGCATGTTGGAATTTTTTTTTATTTTTTTTGACCACTAGTTTGAACTCACGTGGCTATTGACGACATATTGAACGTACCCTGACGTACCCTGGCACGTTATTTTACATACATGTCTTGGCGACTCTGACTAAATTTGTAATTTTTATTTTTAATTTTTGTCTTAGAACGTGTCCCAAATGTACCGTTTTGAATTTGGACAATCCATTTTGGTATCATCTGAAAGTGCGTTTCAATACCTTTCTGTCCATGTTCGCTTCATTGACGACACATTTACCGGGACGTACCGGGAAGCTTTTGAACGTGCGGAAATGCAACTTTTTTGTTTTCGATTGCCTTTGAAATCTGGATTTTACGATTTTTGTACGTCATTTACGCGTCACACTCGAACGGCCCTGCCCGTCGAACCAAACGAGATATAACATTAGTTTTTGTTTCGTTACCATCGGTTACCATTTGGGTAACTACGATTTGGAAATTTTTTCGAATCGTCCCGGAACTTTCGGCACACTTATCGTATACATTTGGTCGCGTGCGTTTTAAAAAGGAGCGGTACCAATTTTCTCCCACAGTTTTTGTTTGAAAACTTTCTCGACTTTTTCATTTTAAAGGATTACCATTATTCTAGAATATATACTCGTGGAATTTTCAATTTCGTCCCGGATGCTTAGTTATGGGCACTTTTCGATTTTCACGACACGGCTTCAGTTTTGATTTTTTTGCGTCAAGTTGGTACTTTCGAAATGGGTTTTTTTTCTTTTGTCCGATGCTAGACCCTTGCCCGTACAGGGGGATGAAAAAACATTTTCGAAAAGTCAACCCCTTACCGAATGACAGACGTTCGCGCAACGCACTTTTCACGGCGATCTAAAAACACGCATACAAAAGTTTTTGTTTTGTATAGTAAAGGTGTTTCAAATATGCTATAGAACCAAACTTTGTGTTTAGTGTCAATAAATGGACATTTGTCTATCTTTAAATGTTAACATCAAAAATTAGACTTTACGGGTGTCCGAGTTACGGTGCTTTAACGGATTTCATCCGTGCCGTGATTTTGCCGGAATTTGTAAATGAGAATTTTTCAATGTCGTAAAATAGCATGTTGGAATTTTTTTAAATTTTTTTTGACCAAAATGGTGGGGTCTCATGGCTATTAAGGTCATATAAAATGTACCCGGACGTACCCGGCATGTACCATCTCAGATATTTTTTGGCAGTAACTGCTATTTGTGTAATTTTTTATTTTTAGTTTTCGTCTTAGAACGTCCCCCAAATGTACCGTTTTAAATTCGGACAATCCATTTTGGTATCATCTGAAAGAACGTTTCATTACCTTTCTGTACATGTGCATTTTATTGACGACACATTTACCGGGACGTACCGGGAAGCTTTTGAACGTGCGGAAATGTACATAGTTGAACTCGAAAATTTTTCTAACACTTCTTCTAACAATTCTTTTAACACTTAGAAAAATTGGCACTTTAAAAATTTTCAACATGAAAATAATTTTTTACCAAAATTTTAATTTTTACATTTATTTAATTTTTTTTCAAGTTTTACAAAAAATGGGGTACTTGAAAATTTTTCAAACACTTAGAAAATTTACAACATGAATTTTTTTTTTTATTTTCAAAATCACACAACTTTTAAGTTTCTTTTTTAACATATCCACGACAGTTTTACATGAAATGCATGCAGACGTACCCAAAAATTTTCTAACACTTTAAAAAATTGAACATAAAAATAATTTTTTATCAAAATTTTAATTTTTACATTTATTAAATTTTTTTCAAGTTTTACAAAAAATGGCGTACTTGAAAATTTCTCAAACACTTACAAAATTTTTCAACTTGAATTTTTTTTTCTTTTTTCAGAATCACACAACTTTCAAGTTTCTTTCTTTACAGAAGTATCCACGACAGTTACCCATGACATGTACATGGAAAAACTCGAAAATTTTACAATCACATTAAAAATTTTCAACACTAATTTTTTTTTTTCAAATTTTTTTTTTTTCTTTTTTCCAACCGACAAGTTTTCCAAAAAGTGACTAAAAAAAAAAAAAAAAAAAAAAAAAAAAAAAAGTGACAACTACCCAAAAAAATCGAGTTTTCCAAAAAGTGACGTGTCCCAACAGTGACGCCAGCGGCGGCTCAAGGCCGCTTTAGCGGTCTTGTCTATAGTCAATCTTTCGGTAGTCCCCGCCCTCGAGCTACGGGCGCCTTTTACCTTTTCCCCAAACCCTCGGCATGCCCTCGAAAGTGACTTTTTTCCCCGAACTATCGCTACAGTTTTCATCGTCGTGCTTTTCTCTACACGTGGGTATTTTTTTTTACTTTCTACCCCCTCAACTTTTCCACCCCCGACGTGTTTAATGTCGAAAAGTGTGCGTATTTGGCTGTGTTGCTATGCGGAAAAAATTGTAAAAAATGCAAATGATTTTTTGGGAATTTTTTCGATGCTTTTGATCGCAAGTCAATGTATTGGGGCATCTTTTTGTCATGAAACGTTTTCGTAAAAAGTGTCCCGTTAAAAAGTTATTAGCATCCAAACTCGAAAAATTTTCGAATTCTGAATTTGACGATTTTGGTACGTTTTTAACGTGTCACATTCAAACGACTCTGCCCGTCGAACCAAACGAGTTATAACGTTCGTTTTTGTTTTGTTACCGGCGCTTACCATCTGGGTAAATGGATTTTGGAACTGTTTTGGATTTGTCCCGGAACTTTCGAAAATCAAATTGTGAACATTTGGTAATGTGCGTTTTCAAAAAGTGACGGTAACGATTTTTTCCCACAGTTTTTTGTTTGGAACTTTCTCGACTTTTTCATCTAAAAGAACAGATAAAAATGCAGTGTCGCATCGGTCATTTTTTTTAATTTTGTCCCGGATGCTTAGTTATGGGCACTTTTTCATTTTCACGACACGGCTTCAGTTTTGATTTTTTTGCGTCAAGTTGGTACTTCCGAAATGGGTTTTTTTTTTTTAGGCCGATGCTGAAAGCTTGCCCGTACAGGGGGATGAAAAAACGTTTTCAAAAAGTCACCCCCTTACCGAATGACAGACGTTCGCGCAAAGCACTTTTCACGGCGATCTAAAAACACGCATACAAAAGTTTTTGTTTTGTATATTAAAGGTGTTTAAAATATGCCATACAACAAAACTTTGTATTTAGTATCAATAAATGGACATTTACCTATACGAAAATGTTAACATCAAAAATTAGACTTTACGGGTGTCCGAGTTACGGTGCTTTAACGGATTTCATCCGTGCCGTGTTTTTGCCAGAATGTGTCTATGAGAATTTTTCAATGTCGTAAAAAAGCATGTTGGAATTTTTTTTATTTTTTTTTGACCAAAATGGGGGAGTCTCATGGCTATTGACGTCATATTTAACGTACCCGGACGTACCCGGCACGTACCGTCTCAGATATTTTTTAGCTTCCTGGACTAGATGTGTAATTTTGTTTTTTTAATTTTCGTCTTGGAACGTCCCCCAAATCTACCGTTTTGAATTTGGACAATCCATTTTGGTATCATCTGAAAGAGCGTTTCAATACCTTTCTGTACATTTTCATTTGATTGACGACACTTTTACCGGGACGTACCGGGAAGCTTTTAAACGTGCGGAAATGCAACTTTTTTGTTTTCGATTGCCCTTGAAATCTGGATTTTACGATTTTGGTACGTTATTAATGCGTCACACTCGAACGGCCCTGCCCGTCGAACCAAACGAGATACAACATTTGTTTTTGTTTCGTTACCATCGGTTACCATTTGGGTAACTACGATTTGCAAATTTTTTCGAATCGTCCCGGAACTTTCGGCACACTTATCGTATACATTTGGTCGCGTGCGTTTTTAAAAGAAGCGGTACCAATTTACTCCCACATTTTTTGTTTGAAAACTTTCTCGACTTTTTCATTTTAAAGGATTACCATTATGCTAGAATATTTACTCGTGGAATTTTGAATTTCGTCCTGGATGCTTAGTTATGGGCACTTTCCCATTTTCGCTACACGCCTTCAGTTTTGATTTTTTTGCGTCAAGTTGGTACTTTCAATATAGGTTTTTTTTTCTGTAGGCCGATGCTTAAAGCTTGCCCGTACAGGGGGATGAAAAAACATTTTCAAAAAATCACCCTTTTACCGAATGACAGACGTTCGCGCAACGCACTTTTCACGGCGATCTAAAAACACGCATACAAAAGATTTTGTTTTGTATATTAAAGGTGTTTAAAATATGCCATAGAACCAAATTTTGTGTTTAGTATCGATAAATGGTCAATTACCTATAAGAAAATGTTACTTTCAAAAATTAGACTTTACGGGTGTTCGAGTTACGTTGCTTTAACGGATTTCATCCGTGCCGTGTTTTTGCCGGAATTTGTCTATGAGAATTTTTCAATGTCGTAAAAAAGCATGTTGAAATTTTTTTTTATTTTTTTTGACCAAAATGGTGGGGTCTCATGGCTATTGACGACATATTGAACGTACCCGAACGTACCCGGCACGTACAGTCTCAGATATTTTTTGGCAGTAACAGCAAAATGTGTAATTATTATTTCTTAAATTTCGGCTTTGAACGTCCCCCAAATGTCCCGTTTTGAAATCAGACAAACCATTTTGGTATCATCTAAAAGTGCGTTTCAATACCTTTCTGTACATGTCCATTTTATTGACGACACATTTACCGGGACGTACCGGGAAGCTTTTGAACGTGCGGAAATGTACATAGTTGAACTCGAAAATTTTTCTAACACTTCTTCTAACAATTCTTCTAACACTTAGAAAAATTGGCACTTAAAAAAATTTCAACATGAAAATAATTTTTTACCAAAATTTTAATTTTTACATTTTTTAAATTTTTTTCAAGTTTTACAAAAAATGTGTTACTTGAAAATTTTTCAAACACTTAGAAAATTTACAATATGATTTTTTTTTTCTTTTTTCAAAATCAAACAACTTTTAAGTTTGTTTCTTTACATATCCACGACAGTTTTACATTAAATGTATAGAGACGTACTCAAAAATTTTCAACACCTTAAAACATTTCAACATAAAAAAAATTTTTTACCAAAATTATAATTTTTCAATTTTCTCAACATCTTTTAAGATTTACAAAAAATGGCGTACTTGAAAATTTTTCAAACACTTAGAAATTTTTACAAATGATTTTTTTTTCTTTTTTCAGAATTATACTATTTTCAAGTTTCTTTCGTTACACAAGTATCTACGACCAATTATCATGACATGTACATAGAAAAACTCGAAATTTTCAATCACTTTTAAATTTTTCAACAAGAATTTTTTTTTACAAATTTTTTTTTTTTTCTTTTTTCCAACCGACAAGTTTTCCAAAAAGTGACTAAAAAAAAAAAAAAAAAAAAAAAAAAAAAAAAAGTGACTTTTCCCCAAAAAAGTCGAGTTTTCCATTAAGTGACTCATCCCAACAGTGACGCCAGCGGCGGCTCAAGGCCGCTTTAGCGGTCTTGTCTATATACCATCTTTCGGTGGTCCCCGCCCTCGAGCAAAGCGCGGCTTTTACGTTTTCCCCGCACCTCGGCATGCCCTCGAAAGTGAGTTTTTTCCCACAACTGTCGCTACAGTTTTCATCGTCGTGCTTTTCTCTACACGTGGGTATTTTTTTCGAGTACGTCCGTGTACGTCTTCACGTCCTCCCGACGTGTTTAATGTCGAAAAGTGTGCGTATTTGGCGTTGTCAAAGTGCGGTAAAAATTGCCAAAAATTCAATTTGTTTGTGAGACCTTTCTCGATGCTTTTGATCCCAAGTCAATGGATTGGGGCATCTTTTTGTCATGAACTTTTTTCGGAAAAAGTGCTTCGATAAAAAGTTATTTGCACCCAAAAACGAACAATTTTCGAATTCTGGATGTGACGATTTTGGTACGTTTTTAACGTGTCACATTCAAACGACTCTGCCCGTCGAACCAAACGAGATATAACGTTCGTTTTTGTTTTGTTACCGACGCTTACCATCTGGGTAACTACATTTTGGAAATTTTTAAAATTCGTCCCGGAACTTTCGTCAATCAAATTGTGAACATTTGGTAATGTGCGTTTTTAAAAAGGAGCGGGGCAGATTTTCTCCCGCATTTTTGATTTGCAAACTTTCTCGACTTTTTCATTTTAAAGGTCTAACATTAAACTAGTATAACAGGGGTCACTTTTTTGAATTTCGTCCCTGTTCCTTAGTTATGGGCACTTTTCCATTTTCACGACACGGCTTCAGTTTTGATTTTTTTGCGTCAAGTTGGTACTTTCGAAATGGGTTTTTTTTCTTTAGGCCGATGCTGAATACTTGCCCGTACAGGGGGATGAAAAAACATTTTCAAAAAGTCACCCCTAAACCGAATGACAGACGTTCGCGCAACGCACTTTTCACGGCGATCGAAAAACACGCATACAAAAGTTTTTGTTTTGTATATTAAATGTGTTTTAAATATGCCATAGAACCAAATTTTGTGTTTAGTGTCAATAACTGGACATATGTCTATTTAAAAATGTGAACATCAAAAATTAGACTTTACGGGTGTCCGAGTTACGGTGCTTTAACGGATTTCATCCGTGCCGTGTTTTTGCCAGAATGTGTCTATGAGAATTTTTCAATGTCGTTAAAATGCATGTTGGAATTTTTTTTTATTTTTTTTGACCAAAATGTGCACGTTCCGAAGCTATTGTCTATTGTTTGAACGTACCCGGACGTACCGGGCACTTACCGTTTTCGATATTTTTTGGCACATACAGTTAATTGTGTAATTTTGATTTTTTAATTTTCGCCTTAGAACGTGTCCCAAATGTCCCGTTTTCAAATTGGACAATCCATTTTGAAATCATCTGAAAGTGCGTTTAAATACCTTTCTGTACATGTTCATTGTGTTGACGTCACATTTACCGGGACGTACCGGGAAGCTTTTGAACGTGCGGAAATGCAAATTTTTTGTTTTCGATAGACTTTGAAATCTGGATTTTACGACTTTTGTACGATATTAACGCGTCACACTCGAACGACCATGCCCGTCGAACCAAACGAGATATAACATTAGTTTTTGTTTCGTTACCATCGGTTACCATTTAGGTAACTACGATTTGGAAATTTTTTCGAATCGTCCCGGAACTTTCGGCACACTTTTCGTATTCATTTGATCGCGTGCGTTTATAAAAGAACCGGTACCAATTTTCTCCCACATTTTTGGTTTGAAAACTTTCTCGACTTTTTCATTTTCAAGGATTACCATTTTTCTAGAATTAATACTCGTGGAATTTTGAATTTCGTCCCGGATGCTTAGTTATGGGCACTTTTCCATTTTCGCTACATGGTTTCAGTTTTGATTTTTTTGCGTCAAGTTGGTACTTTTGAAATGGGTTTTTTTTCTTTGGACAGATGCTGAATACTTGCCCGTACAGGGAAATGAAAAAACATTTTCAAAAAGTCACCCCTAAACCGAATGACAGACGTTCACGCAAGGCACTTTTCACGGCGATCAAAAAACACGCATACAAAAGTTTTTGTTTTGTATATAAAAGGTGTTTAAAATATGCCATACAACAAATATTTGTATTTAGTATTAATAAATGGACATTTGTCTATTAAAAAATGTTAACATCAAAAATTAGACTTTACGGGTGTCCGAGTTACGGTGCTTTAACGGATTTCATCCGTGCCGTGTTTTTGCCAGAATTTTTCTATGAGAATTTTTCAATGTCGTAAAAAAGCATGTTTGATTTTTTTTTTATTTTTTTTGACCAAAATGGTGGGGTCTCATGGCTATTGACGACATATTAAACGTACCCGGACGTACCCGACACGTACCGTCTCAGATATTTTTGGGCAGTTACTTTTAGAAGTGTAATTTTGATTTTTTAATTTTCGTCTTAGAACGTGTCCCAAATGTCCAGTTTTGAAATTGGACAATCCATTTTGGTATCATCTGAAAGAGCGTTTCAATACCTTTCTTTACATGTGCATGTTTTTTACGACACTTTTTCCGGGCCGTACCGGGAAGCTTTTGAACGTGCTAAAATTTTAATTTTTGGTTTTTGACCGCCCAAAGTACGAATTTGTTTTGAAGTTTTTCGGAATTTTTTGTCGGAATAACTTTTTTACATTCTTAATGAAATATGTTTAGTTTTTAATTTATCAAAAAAGTTCAAAACCAGACAACGAGGGGTTGCCGTATACATCGATGTAACCTGAAGATGATCAATTTCGACACTCATATTTGTCTTTGAAGGCTTATTGTGGGCGCTAAGTATGACTTACAGACTTCGTGTTAACTTTTTTATAAATCGTGACTCAATATTAAATATACGAGATCTTTAAATCACCGAAAAAGATCAACCCTGATTTTTTATAGGCGCCCGTGTTACACGATGCTTAACGAATAAAATGCCCAATGTTGTAGCATAGCATATAGAGTTCAAGTGTCCAGTGCCATATGGGTCCTCGATTCGAATCACACATTTTTCAAGTTTCTTTCTGAACACAAGTATCATTGACAGTTTTACATGATACATGTAGTTTTTGTACTTAAATTTTTTTTCATTTTTTCAAAATCACACAATTTTCAAGATTCTTTCTTTACTCAAGTAACTACGACAGTTTAACATGACATGTACATAGAAGAACTCGAAAATTTTTCTAACACTTAAAAAATTTTCAACATTAAAATAATTTTTTACAAAAAATATAATTTTTTCATTTTTTCAACTTTTTTCAAGTTTTGCAAAAAGTAGGGTACTTGAAAATTTTTCAAACACTTAGCATTTTTTCTACATGAATTTTTTTTTTCTTTCTTCAGAATCGCACAAATTACAAGTTTCTTTCTTTACTCAAGTAACTACGACAGTTTAACATGACAAGTACATTGTAGAACTCGAAAATTTTTCTAACACTTTAAAAATTTCCAACATGAAAATAATTTTTTACCAAAATTTAAATTTTTTAAATTTTTCAAATTTTTTCAAGTTTTCCAAAAAGTGGGGTACTTAAAAATTCTTCAAACAGTTAGAAATTTTTCAACGTGATTTTTTTTTTTCTTTTTTCAGAATCACACAACTTTCAAGTTTCTTTCTTTACACAAGTACCTACAACAGTTTTACATGACATGTACATAGAAAAACTCGAAAATTTTTCTATCACATGAAATTTTTTAACATGATTTTTTTTTTTTTTTTTCTTTTTCCCAACCGACAAGTTTTCCAACAAGTGACTAAAAAAAAAAAAAAAAAAAAAAAAAAAATAAGTGACAACTACCCAAAAAAGTCGAGTTTTCCATAAAGTGACTCATCCCAACAGTGACGCCAGCGGCGGCTCAAGGCCGCTTTAGCGGTCTTGTCTATATACCATCTTTCGGTGGTCCCCGCCCTCGAGCAAAGCGCGGCTTTTCGTTTTTCCCCAGACCATCGGGGGCCCCACAAAAGTGACTTTTTTCCCCAAACTGTCGCTACAGTTTTCATCGTCGTGCTTTTCTCTACACGTGGGTATTTTTTTCGTCTTTCTACCCCCTCAACTTTTCCACCCCCGACGTGTTTAATGTCGCCAAGTGTGCGTATTTGGGTCTGTTGTATTGCGGAAAAAATTGTAAAAAATAGTAATGTTTTTTTGGGGATTTTTTTGACTCTTTAAGTGTGATTAGAATTGAATGGAGCATCTTTTTGTTATGAAACTTTTTCGTAAAAAGTGACCCGATAAAAAGTTATTAGCACCCAAACTCGAAAAATTTTCGAGTCTAGATTTGACGATTTTGGTACGTTTTTAACGTGTCACATTCAAACGACCCTGCCCGTCGAACCAAACAAGATATGACGTTCGTTTCTGTTTTGTTACCGGCGCTTTCTATCTGGGTAACTACTTTTTGGAAATTTTTTGGATTTGTCCCGGAACTTTCCGCAATCAAATTGTGAACATTTGGTAATGTGTGCCGGTGAAATCGGTCGGGGCAGATTTTCTCCCGTATTTTTTGTTTCCGAATAAAATTGACTTTTTCATTTTAAAGAACTAATAGAAAACTGGGGAATCAGGGGTCAAATTTTTGAATTTCGTCCCTGTTCCTTAGTTATGGGAACTTTTTGATTTTCACGACACGGCTTCAGTTTTGATTTTTTTGCGTCAAGTTGGTACTTTTGAAATGGGTTTTTTTTCTTTGGGCAGATGCTGAAAGCTTGCCCGTACAGGGGGATGAAACAACATTTTCGAAAAGTCACCCCTAAACCGAATGACAGACGTTCGCGCAACGCACTTTTCACGACGATCTAAAAACACGCATACAAAAGTTTTTGTTTTGTATATTAAAGGTGTTTAAAATATGTCATACAACAAAACTTTGTATTTAGTATCAATAAATGGACATTTGTTTATTTAAAAATGTGAACATCAAAAATTAGACTTTACGAATCTTTAAGTTACGGTGCTTCAACGGATTTCATGCGTAGCATGTTTTTGCCGGAATTTGTCTATGAGAATTTTTCAATGTCGTAAAAAAGCATGTTGGAATTTTTTTACATTTTTTTTAACTCAAATGTGCACGTTCCGAAGCTATTGACTATTGTTTGAACGTACCCGGACGTACCGGGCACTTACCGTTTTTGATATTTTTTGGCACATACAGTTAATTGTGTAATTTTGATTTTTTAATTTTCGTCTTAGAACGTGTCCCAAATGTCCCGTTTTGAAATTGGACAATCCATTTTGGTATCATCTGAAAGTGCGTTTAAATACCTTTCTGTACATGTTCATTGTGTTGACGTCACACCTACCGGGACGTACCGGTAAGCTTTTGAACGTGCGAGAATGCTACTTTTTTGATTTCGATTGCCTTTGAAATCTGGATTTTACGACCTTAGTACGTTATTAACGTGTCACAATCGAACGGCCCTGCCCGTCGAACCAAACGAGATATAACATTAATTTTTGTTTCGTTACCATCGGTTACCATTTGGGTAACTACAATTTTGAAATTTTTTCGAATCGTCCCGGAACTTTCGGCACACTTATCGTATACATTTGGTCGCGTGCGTTTTAAAAAGAAGCGGTACCAATTTTCTCCCACATTTTTTGTTTGAAAACTTTCTTAACTTTTTTATTTTAAAGGATTACCATAATTCTAGAATATATACTCGTGAAATATTGAATTTCGTCCCGGATGCTTAGTTATGGGCACTTTTCTATTTTCACTACACGGTTTCAGTTTTGATTTGTTTGCGTCAAGTTGGTACTTTCGAAATGGGTTTTTTTTCTTTAAGCAGATGCTGAATACTTGCCCGTACAGGGGGATGAAAAAACATTTTCGAAAAGTCACCCCTAATCCGAATGACAGACGTTCGCGCAAGGCACTTTTTACGGCGATCTAAAAACACGCATACAAAAGTTTTTGTTTTGTATATTAAAGGTGTTTTAAATATGCCATACAACAAAATTTTGTGTTCAGCAATAATAACTGGACATTTGTCTATTTAAAAATGTTAACATCAAGAATTAGACTTTACGGGTGTCCGAGTTACGGTGCTTTAACGGATTTCATCCGTGCCGTGTTTTTGCCGGAATTTGTCTATGAGAATTTTTCAATGTCGTAAAAAAGCATGTTGGAATTTTTTTAAATTTTTTTTGACCACTTTTATGAACTCCCGTGGCTATTTACGACATATTGAACGTACCCGGACGTACCCTGGCACGTTATTTTACATACATGTCTCGGCGATCAGCGTCAATTGTGTAATTTTGATTTTTTAATTTTCGTTTTTGAACGTCCCCCAAATGTCCCGTTTTAAAGTTGGACAATCCATTTTGGTATCATCTGAAAGTGCAATTCAATACCTTTCTGTACATGTTCGCTTCATTGACGACACATTTACTGGGACGTACCGGGAAGCTTTTGAACGTGCGGAAATGTAAATAGTTGAACTCGAAAATTTTTCTAACACTTTAAAAATTTTTTACCTGAAAATAATTTTTTACCAACATTTTAATTTTTGCATTTTTTCAATTTTTTTCAAGTTTCACAAAAAATGGGGTACTTGAAAATTTTTCAAACACTTAGAAATTTTTAACAAAAATTGGGACGTACCGGGAAGCTTTTGAACGTGCGGAAATGTAAATAGTTGAACTCGAAAATTTTTCTAACATTTACCTAACCTAACCTAACCTAACCTAACCTAACCTAACCTAACCTAACCTTACCTTACCTAATCTAACCTAACCTAACCTAACCTAACCTAACCTAACCTAACCTAACCTAACCTAACCTAACCTAACCTAACCTAACACTTTAAAAATTTTCAACATGAAATTAATTTTTTACCAAAATTTAAATTTTTTCAACTTTTTTCAAGTTTTCACAAAAATGGGGTACTTATTTTATTAAACATGAATTTTTTTTTTCTTTTTTCAGAATCACACAATTTTCAAGTTTCTTTCTTTACACAAGTATCTACGACAGTTTTACATGAAATGTACATAGAAAAATTCGAAAAATTTTCACAATCACTTAAAAAATTTTCGACATGAAAATAATTTTTTACCAAAATTTTCATTTTTTCATTTTTTTAACTTTTTTCAAGTTTTCCAAAAAGTGACGTACTTGAAAATTTTCCAAACACTTAGAAATTTTTGGACATGAATTTTTTTTTCTTTTTTTTGAATCACACAACTTTCAAATTTCTTTCTTTACATAAGTATCTACGACCAACTAACATGACATAGACATGGAAAAACTCGAAAATTATTCCATCACTTAAAAATTTTCAACATGAATTTTTTTTTTTTTTTTTCCTTTTTTCCAACCGACAAGTTTTCCAACAAGTGACTAAAAAAAAAAAAAAAAAAAAAAAAAAAGTGACTCATCCCAAAAAAGTCGAGTTTTCCAAAAAGTGACCTGCCTAACAGTGACGCCAGCGGCGGCTCAAGGCCGCTTTAGCGGTCTTGTCTATATACAATCTTTCGGTAGTCCCCGCCCTCGAGCTCGGTGCGGCCTTTCCGTTTTCCCCAGACCATCGGTGGGCCCCCGGACGTGACTTTTGCTAACATGTGTCGCTACAGTTTTCATCGTCGTGCTTTTCTCTACACGTGGGTATTTTTTTCGAGTACGTCCGTGTACGTCTTCATACACGTCGGACGTGTTTAATGTTGAAAAGTGTGCGTATTTGGCTCTGTCCAAGTGCGGTAAAAATTGTAAAAAATGCAAATGTCCTTTTGGGGACATTTTTGACTCTTTAAGTGTCACTAGAATTGAATGGGGCATCTTTTTGACATGAAACTTTTTCGTAGAAAGTTTCCCGTTAAAAAGTTATTCGAACCCAAACTCGAAAAATTTTCGAGTCTGGATTTGACGATTTTGGTACGTTTTTAACGCGTCACATTCAAACAGCTCTGCCCGTCGAACCAAACGAGATATAACATTCGGGTTTGTTTTGTTACCAGCGCTTACCATCTGGGTAACTACTTTTTGGAAATTTTTTGGATTTGTCCCGGAACTTTCGTCAATCAAATTGTGAACATTTGGTACCGTCGGCCGAAAAAATCGGTTAGTAACACTTTTCTCCCACATTTGTTTTTTGCGAAAAGAATTGACTTTTTCATTTTAAAGGACTTTCAAAAACGAGAATTATTAGGGGTCACTTTTTTGAATTTCGTCCCGGATGCTTAGTTATGGGCACTTTTCCATTTTCACGACACGGTTTCAGTTTTTATTTTTTTGCGTCAAGTTGGTACTTTTGAAATGGGTTTTTTTTCTTTAGGCCGATGCTGAATACTTGCCCGTACAGGGGGATGAAAAAACATTTTCGAAAAGTCACCCCTAAACCGAATGACAGACGTTCGCGCAACGCACTTTTCACGGCGATCTAAAAACACGCATACAAAAGTTTTTGTTTTGTATATTAAAGGTGTTTTAAATATGCCATACAACAAAACTTTGTATTTAGTATCAATAAATGGACAATTATCTGTACAAAAATGTTAACATAAAAAATTAGACTTTACGGGTGTCCGAGTTACGGTGCTTTAACAGATTTCATCCGTGCCGTGTTTTTGCCAGAATTTGTCTATGTGAATTTTTCAATGTCGTAAAAAAGCATGTTGGAATTTTTTTTTATTTTTTTTGACCAAAATGGTGGGGTCTCATGGCTATTGACGACATATTGAACGTACCCGGATGTATCCGGCACGTACCATCTCAGATATTTTTTGGCAGTAACAGCTAATTGTGTAATTTTGATTACTTAAATTTCAGCTTTGAACGTCCCCCAAATGTACCGTTTTGAATTTGGACAATCCATTTTGGTATCATCTGAAAGAGCGTTTCAATACCTTTTTAAGCATGTGCATTTTTTTGACTACACGTTTTCCGGGCCGTACCGGGAAGCTTTTGAACGTGCTAAAATTTTAATTTTTGGTTTTTGACCCCCCCAAGTACGAATTTGTTTTGAAGTTTTTCGGAATTTTTTGTCGGAATTACTTTTTTACATTCTTAATGAAATATGTTTAGTTTTTAATTTATCAAAAAAGCTCAAAACACGACGACGGGGGGGTTCCGTACCCATTGATGTAATCTAAAGATGATCAATTTCGACACGCACATTTGGCCTTAATGGCTTATTGTAGGCGACCTGTATGACTTACAGACTTTGTGTTAACTTTTTTAAAAAGCGTGATTCAATATTAAATATACGAGATCTTTAAATCACCGAAAAAGTTCAACCCGGACTTTTTATAGGCGCCCGTGTTACACGATGCTTAACGAATAAAATGCCCAATGTTGTAGCATAGCATACAGATTCAAGTGTCCAGTGCCATATGGGTCCTCGATTCGAATCCCACATTTTCTAACACTTTAAAAATTTTCAACATGAAAATAATTTTTTACCAAAATTTTAATTTTTTAATTTTTTCAAGTTTTTTCAAGTTTTCCAAAAAATTGGGTACTTTAAAATTTTTCAAACACTTAAAAATTTTGAGACATGATTTTTTTTTTTTTTTTTAGATTCACACCATTATCAAGTTTCTTTCTTTACATTAGTATCTACGACAGTTTTACATGAAATGTACACAGAAGCACTCGAAAATTTTTCTAACACTTTAAAAATTTTCAACATTAAAATAATTTTTTACCAAAATTTTAATTTTTTCATTTTTTCAACTTTTTTCAAGTTTTCAAAAAAATAGGGTACTTGAAATTTTTTAAACACTTAGAAATTTTTCAACATGAAATTTTTTTTCTTTTTTCAGAATTACACAATTTTCAAGTTTCTTTCTTTACATAAGTATCCACTTCAGTTCCTGACATGTACATAGAAAAACTCGAAAATTTTTCCATCACTTTAAAATTTTTCAACATTAATTTTTTTTTTTCAAATTTTTTTTTTCTTTTTTCCAACCGACAAGTTTTCCAAAAAGTGACTAAAAAAAAAAAAAAAAAAAAAAAAAAACAAGTGACAACTACCCAAAAAAGTCGAGTTTTCCATAAAGTGACATTTCCCAACAGTGACGCCAGCGGCGGCTCAAGGCCGCGGAGCGGTCTTGTCTATAGTCAATCTTTCGGTAGTCCCCGCCCTCGAGCTCGGGCCGCCTCGTCGTGACGCCACAAACCCTCGGCATGCCCTCGAAAGTGACTTTTTTCCCCGACCTATCGCTACAGTCTTCATCGTCGTGCTTTTCTCTACACGTGGGTATTTTTTTTGACTTTCTACCCCCTCAACTTTTCCACCCCCGACGTGTTTAATGTCGCCAAGTGTGCGTATTTGGGTCTGTTGTATTGCGGTAAAAATTGTAAAAAATAGTAATGATTTTTTTGGGACAGTTTTGACTCTTTAAGGGTGATTAGAATTGAATGGAGCATCTTTTTGTCATGAACTTTTTTCGGAAAAAGTGCCCCGATTAAAAGTTATTCGAACCCAAACTCGAAAAATTTTCGAGTCTGGATTTGACGATTTTGGTACGTTTTTAACGCGTCACATTCAAACAGCTCTGCCCGTCGAACCAAACGAGATATAACATTCGGGTTTGTTTTGTTACCAGCGCTTACCATCTGGGTAACTACTTTTTGGAAATTTTTTGGATTTGTCCCGGAACTTTCGTCAATCAAATTGTGAACATTTGGTACCGTCGGCCGAAAAAATCGGTTAGTAACACTTTTCTCCCACATTTGTTTTTTGCGAAAATAATTGACTTTTTCATTTTAAAGAACTTTCAAAAACGAGAATTATTAGGGGTCACTTTTTTGAATTTCGTCCCTGTTCCTTAGTTATGGGCACTTTTCCATTTTCACGACACGGTTTCAGTTTTTATTTTTTTGCGTCAAGTTGGTACTTTTGAAATGGGTTTTTTTTCTTTAGGCCGATGCTGAATACTTGCCCGTACAGGGGGATGAAAAAACATTTTCGAAAAGTCACCCCTAAACCGAATGACTGACGTTCGCGCAACGCACTTTTCACGGCGATCTAAAAACACGCATACAAAAGTTTTTGTTTTGTATATTAAAGGTGTTTTAAATATGCCATACAACAAAACTTTGTATTTAGTATCAATAAATGGACATTTATCTGTACAAAAATGTTAACATAAAAAATTAGACTTTACGGGTGTCCGAGTTACGGTGCTTTAACGGATTTCATCCGTGCCGTGTTTTTGCCGGAATTTGTCTATGAGAATTTTTCAATGTCGTCAAAAAGCAAGTTTGAATTTTTTTTAATTTTTTTTGACCAAAATGGTGGGTTCTCATGGCTATTGACGACATATTGAACGTGCCCGGACGTACCCGACACGTACCGTCTCTGATATTTTTTGGCAGTAACAGCTAATTGTGTAATTTTGATTTTTTAATTTTCGTCTTGGAACGACCCCCAAATCTACCGTTTTGAATTTGGACAATCCATTTTGGTATCATCTGAAAGAGCGTTTCAATACCTTTTTAAGCATGTGCATTGTTTTGACTACACGTTTTCCGGGCCGTACCGGGAAGCTTTTGAACGTGCTAAAATTGTAAATTTTGGTTTTTGACCGCCCAAAGTACGAATTTGTTTTGAAGTTTTTCGGAATTTTTTGTCGGAATAACTTTTTTACATTCTTAATGAAATATGTTTACTTTTTAATTTTTCAAAAAAGCTCAAAACACGACGACGGGGGGGTTCCATACCCATTGATGTAATCTAAAGATGATCAATTTCGACACGCACATTTGGCCTTAATGGCTTATTGTAGGCGACCTGTATGACTTACAGACTTTGTGTTAACTTTTTTAAAAAGCGTGATTCAATATTAAATATACGAGATCTTTAAATCACCGAAAAAGTTCAACCCGGACTTTTTATAGGCGCCCGTGTTACACGATGCTTAACGAATAAAATGCCCAATGTTGTAGCATAGCATACAGATTCAAGTGTCCAGTGCCATATGGGTCCTCGATTCGAATCCCACATTTTCTAACACTTAAAAAATTTTCAACATGAAAATAATTGTTTACCAAAATTTTAATTTTTTTAATTTTTTCAAGTTTTTTCAAGTTTTCCAAAAAATTGGGTAATTTAAAATTTTTCAAACACTTAAAAATTTTGAGACATGAATTTTTTTTTTTTTTTTTAGATTCACACCATTATCAAGTTTCTTTTCTTTACATTAGTATCTACGACAGTTTTACATGAAATGTACATAAAAGAAGTCGAACATTTTTCTAACACTTTAAAAATTTTCAACACGAAAATAATTTTTTACCAAAATTTAAATTTTTTAATTTTTTCAAATTTTTTAAAGTTTTTCAAAAAGTGGGGTAATTAAAAAATTTTCAAACACTTAGAAATTTTTCAACATGATTTTTTTTTTATTTTTTCAGAATCACACAACTTTCAAGTTTCTTTCTTTACACAAGTACCTACGACAGTTTTACATGACATGTACATAGAAAAACTCAAAAATTTTTCAATCACATTAAATTTTTTAACATGATTTTTTTTTTTTTTTTTTTTTTCTTCCAACCGACAAGTTTTCCAACAAGTGACTAAAAAAAAAAAAAAAAAAAAAAAAAAAAAAGTGACATTTTCCAAAAAAGTCGAGTTTTCCATTAAGTGACCTTTCCCAACAGTGACGCCAGCGGCGGCTCAAGGCCGCTTTAGCGGTCTTGTCTATAGTCAATCTTTCGGTAGTCCCCGCCCTCGAGCTACGGGCGCCTTTTACCTTTTCCCCAAACCCTCGGCATGCCCTCGAAAGTGACTTTTTTCCCCGAACTATCGCTACAGTTTTCATCGTCGTGCTTTTCTCTACACGTGGGTATTTTTTTTTACTTTCTACCCCCTCAACTTTTCCACCCCCGACGTGTTTAATGTCGAAAAGTGTGCGTATTTGGCTGTGTTGCTATGCGGAAAAAATTGTAAAAAATGCAAATGATTTTTTGGGAATTTTTTCGATGCTTTTGATCGCAAGTCAATGTATTGGGGCATCTTTTTGTCATGAAACGTTTTCGTAAAAAGTGTCCCGTTAAAAAGTTATTAGCATCCAAACTCGAAAAATTTTCGTATTCTGAATTTGACGATTTTGGTACGTTTTTAACGTGTCACATTCAAACGACTCTGCCCGTCGAACCAAACGAGTTATAACGTTCGTTTTTGTTTTGTTACCGGCGCTTACCATCTGGGTAAATGGATTTTGGAACTGTTTTGGATTTGTCCCGGAACTTTCGAAAATCAAATTGTGAACATTTGGTAATGTGCGTTTTCAAAAAGTGACGGTAACGATTTTTTCCCACAGTTTTTTGTTTGGAACTTTCTCGACTTTTTCATCTAAAAGAACAGATAAAAATGCAGTGTCGCATCGGTCATTTTTTTTAATTTTGTCCCGGATGCTTAGTTATGGGCACTTTTTCATTTTCACGACACGGCTTCAGTTTTGATTTTTTTGCGTCAAGTTGGTACTTCCGAAATGGGTTTTTTTTTTTTAGGCCGATGCTGAAAGCTTGCCCGTACAGGGGGATGAAAAAACGTTTTCAAAAAGTCACCCCCTTACCGAATGACAGACGTTCGCGCAAAGCACTTTTCACGGCGATCTAAAAACACGCATACAAAAGTTTTTGTTTTGTATATTAAAGGTGTTTAAAATATGCCATACAACAAAACTTTGTATTTAGTATCAATAAATGGACATTTACCTATACGAAAATGTTAACATCAAAAATTAGACTTTACGGGTGTCCGAGTTACGGTGCTTTAACGGATTTCATCCGTGCCGTGTTTTTGCCAGAATGTGTCTATGAGAATTTTTCAATGTCGTAAAAAAGCATGTTGGAATTTTTTTTATTTTTTTTTGACCAAAATGGGGGAGTCTCATGGCTATTGACGTCATATTTAACGTACCCGGACGTACCCGGCACGTACCGTCTCAGATATTTTTTAGCTTCCTGGACTAGATGTGTAATTTTGTTTTTTTAATTTTCGTCTTGGAACGTCCCCCAAATCTACCGTTTTGAATTTGGACAATCCATTTTGGTATCATCTGAAAGAGCGTTTCAATACCTTTCTGTACATTTTCATTTGATTGACGACACTTTTACCGGGACGTACCGGGAAGCTTTTAAACGTGCGGAAATGCAACTTTTTTGTTTTCGATTGCCCTTGAAATCTGGATTTTACGATTTTGGTACGTTATTAATGCGTCACACTCGAACGGCCCTGCCCGTCGAACCAAACGAGATACAACATTTGTTTTTGTTTCGTTACCATCGGTTACCATTTGGGTAACTACGATTTGCAAATTTTTTCGAATCGTCCCGGAACTTTCGGCACACTTATCGTATACATTTGGTCGCGTGCGTTTTTAAAAGAAGCGGTACCAATTTACTCCCACATTTTTTGTTTGAAAACTTTCTCGACTTTTTCATTTTAAAGGATTACCATTATGCTAGAATATTTACTCGTGGAATTTTGAATTTCGTCCTGGATGCTTAGTTATGGGCACTTTCCCATTTTCGCTACACGCCTTCAGTTTTGATTTTTTTGCGTCAAGTTGGTACTTTCAATATAGGTTTTTTTTTCTGTAGGCCGATGCTTAAAGCTTGCCCGTACAGGGGGATGAAAAAACATTTTCAAAAAATCACCCTTTTACCGAATGACAGACGTTCGCGCAACGCACTTTTCACGGCGATCTAAAAACACGCATACAAAAGATTTTGTTTTGTATATTAAAGGTGTTTAAAATATGCCATAGAACCAAATTTTGTGTTTAGTATCGATAAATGGTCAATTACCTATAAGAAAATGTTACTTTCAAAAATTAGACTTTACGGGTGTTCGAGTTACGTTGCTTTAACGGATTTCATCCGTGCCGTGTTTTTGCCGGAATTTGTCTATGAGAATTTTTCAATGTCGTAAAAAAGCATGTTGAAATTTTTTTTTATTTTTTTTGACCAAAATGGTGGGGTCTCATGGCTATTGACGACATATTGAACGTACCCGAACGTACCCGGCACGTACAGTCTCAGATATTTTTTGGCAGTAACAGCAAAATGTGTAATTATTATTTCTTAAATTTCGGCTTTGAACGTCCCCCAAATGTCCCGTTTTGAAATCAGACAAACCATTTTGGTATCATCTAAAAGTGCGTTTCAATACCTTTCTGTACATGTCCATTTTATTGACGACACATTTACCGGGACGTACCGGGAAGCTTTTGAACGTGCGGAAATGTACATAGTTGAACTCGAAAATTTTTCTAACACTTCTTCTAACAATTCTTCTAACACTTAGAAAAATTGGCACTTAAAAAAATTTCAACATGAAAATAATTTTTTACCAAAATTTTAATTTTTACATTTTTTAAATTTTTTTCAAGTTTTACAAAAAATGTGTTACTTGAAAATTTTTCAAACACTTAGAAAATTTACAATATGATTTTTTTTTTCTTTTTTCAAAATCAAACAACTTTTAAGTTTGTTTCTTTACATATCCACGACAGTTTTACATTAAATGTATAGAGACGTACTCAAAAATTTTCAACACCTTAAAACATTTCAACATAAAAAAAATTTTTTACCAAAATTATAATTTTTCAATTTTCTCAACATCTTTTAAGATTTACAAAAAATGGCGTACTTGAAAATTTTTCAAACACTTAGAAATTTTTACAAATGATTTTTTTTTCTTTTTTCAGAATTATACTATTTTCAAGTTTCTTTCGTTACACAAGTATCTACGACCAATTATCATGACATGTACATAGAAAAACTCGAAATTTTCAATCACTTTTAAATTTTTCAACAAGAATTTTTTTTTACAAATTTTTTTTTTTTTCTTTTTTCCAACCGACAAGTTTTCCAAAAAGTGACTAAAAAAAAAAAAAAAAAAAAAAAAAAAAAAAAGTGACAACTACCCAAAAAAGTCGAGTTTTCCATTAAGTGACCTTTCCCAACAGTGACGCCAGCGGCGGCTCAAGGCCGCTTTAGCGGTCTTGTCTATAGTCAATCTTTCGGTAGTCCCCGCCCTCGAGCTACGGGCGCCTTTTACCTTTTCCCCAAACCCTCGGCATGCCCTCGAAAGTGACTTTTTTCCCCGAACTATCGCTACAGTTTTCATCGTCGTGCTTTTCTCTACACGTGGGTATTTTTTTTTACTTTCTACCCCCTCAACTTTTCCACCCCCGACGTGTTTAATGTCGAAAAGTGTGCGTATTTGGCTGTGTTGCTATGCGGAAAAAATTGTAAAAAATGCAAATGATTTTTTGGGAATTTTTTCGATGCTTTTGATCGCAAGTCAATGTATTGGGGCATCTTTTTGTCATGAAACGTTTTCGTAAAAAGTGTCCCGTTAAAAAGTTATTAGCATCCAAACTCGAAAAATTTTCGAATTCTGAATTTGACGATTTTGGTACGTTTTTAACGTGTCACATTCAAACGACTCTGCCCGTCGAACCAAACGAGTTATAACGTTCGTTTTTGTTTTGTTACCGGCGCTTACCATCTGGGTAAATGGATTTTGGAACTGTTTTGGATTTGTCCCGGAACTTTCGAAAATCAAATTGTGAACATTTGGTAATGTGCGTTTTCAAAAAGTGACGGTAACGATTTTTTCCCACAGTTTTTTGTTTGGAACTTTCTCGACTTTTTCATCTAAAAGAACAGATAAAAATGCAGTGTCGCATCGGTCATTTTTTTTAATTTTGTCCCGGATGCTTAGTTATGGGCACTTTTTCATTTTCACGACACGGCTTCAGTTTTGATTTTTTTGCGTCAAGTTGGTACTTCCGAAATGGGTTTTTTTTTTTTAGGCCGATGCTGAAAGCTTGCCCGTACAGGGGGATGAAAAAACGTTTTCAAAAAGTCACCCCCTTACCGAATGACAGACGTTCGCGCAAAGCACTTTTCACGGCGATCTAAAAACACGCATACAAAAGTTTTTGTTTTGTATATTAAAGGTGTTTAAAATATGCCATACAACAAAACTTTGTATTTAGTATCAATAAATGGACATTTACCTATACGAAAATGTTAACATCAAAAATTAGACTTTACGGGTGTCCGAGTTACGGTGCTTTAACGGATTTCATCCGTGCCGTGTTTTTGCCAGAATGTGTCTATGAGAATTTTTCAATGTCGTAAAAAAGCATGTTGGAATTTTTTTTATTTTTTTTTGACCAAAATGGGGGAGTCTCATGGCTATTGACGTCATATTTAACGTACCCGGACGTACCCGGCACGTACCGTCTCAGATATTTTTTAGCTTCCTGGACTAGATGTGTAATTTTGTTTTTTTAATTTTCGTCTTGGAACGTCCCCCAAATCTACCGTTTTGAATTTGGACAATCCATTTTGGTATCATCTGAAAGAGCGTTTCAATACCTTTCTGTACATTTTCATTTGATTGACGACACTTTTACCGGGACGTACCGGGAAGCTTTTAAACGTGCGGAAATGCAACTTTTTTGTTTTCGATTGCCCTTGAAATCTGGATTTTACGATTTTGGTACGTTATTAATGCGTCACACTCGAACGGCCCTGCCCGTCGAACCAAACGAGATACAACATTTGTTTTTGTTTCGTTACCATCGGTTACCATTTGGGTAACTACGATTTGCAAATTTTTTCGAATCGTCCCGGAACTTTCGGCACACTTATCGTATACATTTGGTCGCGTGCGTTTTTAAAAGAAGCGGTACCAATTTACTCCCACATTTTTTGTTTGAAAACTTTCTCGACTTTTTCATTTTAAAGGATTACCATTATGCTAGAATATTTACTCGTGGAATTTTGAATTTCGTCCTGGATGCTTAGTTATGGGCACTTTCCCATTTTCGCTACACGCCTTCAGTTTTGATTTTTTTGCGTCAAGTTGGTACTTTCAATATAGGTTTTTTTTTCTGTAGGCCGATGCTTAAAGCTTGCCCGTACAGGGGGATGAAAAAACATTTTCAAAAAATCACCCTTTTACCGAATGACAGACGTTCGCGCAACGCACTTTTCACGGCGATCTAAAAACACGCATACAAAAGATTTTGTTTTGTATATTAAAGGTGTTTAAAATATGCCATAGAACCAAATTTTGTGTTTAGTATCGATAAATGGTCAATTACCTATAAGAAAATGTTACTTTCAAAAATTAGACTTTACGGGTGTTCGAGTTACGTTGCTTTAACGGATTTCATCCGTGCCGTGTTTTTGCCGGAATTTGTCTATGAGAATTTTTCAATGTCGTAAAAAAGCATGTTGAAATTTTTTTTTATTTTTTTTGACCAAAATGGTGGGGTCTCATGGCTATTGACGACATATTGAACGTACCCGAACGTACCCGGCACGTACAGTCTCAGATATTTTTTGGCAGTAACAGCAAAATGTGTAATTATTATTTCTTAAATTTCGGCTTTGAACGTCCCCCAAATGTCCCGTTTTGAAATCAGACAAACCATTTTGGTATCATCTAAAAGTGCGTTTCAATACCTTTCTGTACATGTCCATTTTATTGACGACACATTTACCGGGACGTACCGGGAAGCTTTTGAACGTGCGGAAATGTACATAGTTGAACTCGAAAATTTTTCTAACACTTCTTCTAACAATTCTTCTAACACTTAGAAAAATTGGCACTTAAAAAAATTTCAACATGAAAATAATTTTTTACCAAAATTTTAATTTTTACATTTTTTAAATTTTTTTCAAGTTTTACAAAAAATGTGTTACTTGAAAATTTTTCAAACACTTAGAAAATTTACAATATGATTTTTTTTTTCTTTTTTCAAAATCAAACAACTTTTAAGTTTGTTTCTTTACATATCCACGACAGTTTTACATTAAATGTATAGAGACGTACTCAAAAATTTTCAACACCTTAAAACATTTCAACATAAAAAAAATTTTTTACCAAAATTATAATTTTTCAATTTTCTCAACATCTTTTAAGATTTACAAAAAATGGCGTACTTGAAAATTTTTCAAACACTTAGAAATTTTTACAAATGATTTTTTTTTCTTTTTTCAGAATTATACTATTTTCAAGTTTCTTTCGTTACACAAGTATCTACGACCAATTATCATGACATGTACATAGAAAAACTCGAAATTTTCAATCACTTTTAAATTTTTCAACAAGAATTTTTTTTTACAAATTTTTTTTTTTTTCTTTTTTCCAACCGACAAGTTTTCCAAAAAGTGACTAAAAAAAAAAAAAAAAAAAAAAAAAAAAAAAAAGTGACTTTTCCCCAAAAAAGTCGAGTTTTCCATTAAGTGACTCATCCCAACAGTGACGCCAGCGGCGGCTCAAGGCCGCTTTAGCGGTCTTGTCTATAGTCAATCTTTCGGTAGTCCCCGCCCTCGAGCTCGGGCCGCCTCGTCGTGACGCCACAAACCCTCGGCATGCCCTCGAAAGTGACTTTTTTCCCCAATCTGTCGCTACAGTCTTCATCGTCGTGCTTTTCTCTACAAGTGGGTATTTTTTTCGTCTTTCTACCCCCTCAACTTTTCCACCCCCGACGTGTTTAATGTCGCCAAGTGTGCGTATTTGGGTCTGTTGTATTGCGGAAAAAATTGTAAAAAATAGTAATGATTTTTTTGGGACAGTTTTGACTCTTTAAGGGTGATTAGAATTGAATGGAGCATCTTTTTGTCATGAACTTTTTTCGGAAAAAGTGCCCCGATTAAAAGTTATTCGAACCCAAACTCGAAAAATTTTCGAGTCTGGATTTGACGATTTTGGTACGTTTTTAACGCGTCACATTCAAACAGCTCTGCCCGTCGAACCAAACGAGATATAACATTCGGGTTTGTTTTGTTACCAGCGCTTACCATCTGGGTAACTACTTTTTGGAAATTTTTTGGATTTGTCCCGGAACTTTCGTCAATCAAATTGTGAACATTTGGTACCGTCGGCCGAAAAAATCGGTTAGTAACACTTTTCTCCCACATTTGTTTTTTGCGAAAATAATTGACTTTTTCATTTTAAAGAACTTTCAAAAACGAGAATTATTAGGGGTCACTTTTTTGAATTTCGTCCCTGTTCCTTAGTTATGGGCACTTTTCCATTTTCACGACACGGTTTCAGTTTTTATTTTTTTGCGTCAAGTTGGTACTTTTGAAATTGGTTTTTTTTCTTTAGGCCGATGCTGAATACTTGCCCGTACAGGGGGATGAAAAAACATTTTCGAAAAGTCACCCCTAAACCGAATGACTGACGTTCGCGCAACGCACTTTTCACGGCGATCTAAAAACACGCATACAAAAGTTTTTGTTTTGTATATTAAAGGTGTTTTAAATATGCCATACAACAAAACTTTGTATTTAGTATCAATAAATGGACATTTATCTGTACAAAAATGTTAACATAAAAAATTAGACTTTACGGGTGTCCGAGTTACGGTGCTTTAACGGATTTCATCCGTGCCGTGTTTTTGCCGGAATTTGTCTATGAGAATTTTTCAATGTCGTCAAAAAGCAAGTTTGAGTTTTTTTTAATTTTTTTTGACCAAAATGGTGGGTTCTCATGGCTATTGACGACATATTGAACGTGCCCGGACGTACCCGACACGTACCGTCTCTGATATTTTTTGGCAGTAACAGCTAATTGTGTAATTTTGATTTTTTAATTTTCGTCTTGGAACGTCCCCCAAATCTACCGTTTTGAATTTGGACAATCCATTTTGGTATCATCTGAAAGAGCGTTTCAATACCTTTTTAAGCATGTGCATTGTTTTGACTACACGTTTTCCGGGCCGTACCGGGAAGCTTTTGAACGTGCTAAAATTGTAAATTTTGGTTTTTGACCGCCCAAAGTACGAATTAGTTATGACTTTTTTCTGAATTTTTTGACGGAATAACTTTTTTACATTCCTAATGAAATATGTTTAGTTTTTATTTTATCAAAAAAACTCAAAACACTACAACGGTGGGGTGCCGTATACATTGATGTAATCTGAAGATGATCAATTTCGACACGCACATTTGGCCTAAATGGCTTATTGTAGGAGACCTGTATGACTTACAGACTTTGTGTTAACTTTTTATTAAAACGGGATTCAATATTAAATATACAAGATTTTTAAAGTACCGAAAAATTTTAACCCAGACTTTTTATAGGCGCCCGTGTGAAAAGATGTACACGTTAATGCATATTCATAAATTGAGCGATAATGGACACTCACCTTTGTCTTTAATGGCTAATTTTGGGCGACCGGTATGACTTACAGACTTCGTGTTAACTTTTTTAGAATGCGTGATTCAATTTTAAATATTCGAGATCTTTAATTCAGCTAAAAAGCTCAACCCGGAATTTTTAAACGCGCCCGTGTTAAAACATGTTAAATTTTATGTTTGAACGTCCCCAAATGTTCCGTTTTAAAAATGGATAACCCGTTTTCGTATTATCTGAAAGAGTGTTTTAATACCTTTCAGAACATGTGCGGTTCATTGCCCACACGTTTACCGGGACGTACTGAGAAGCTTTTTAACGTGTAAAATTCAATTTTTGGGTTTTTGACCGCCTTTAGTACTAATTTGTTATGAATTTTTTCGGATTGTGTTAACTTTTTATTAAAACGAGATTCAATATTAAATATACAAGATCTTTAAAGTACCGAAAAATTTTAACCCAGACTTTTTATAGGCGCCCGTGTGAAAAGATGTACACGTTAATGCATATTCATAAATTGAGCGATAATGGACACTCACCTTTGTCTTTAATGGCTAATTTTGGGCGACCGGTATGACTTACAGACTTCGTGTTAACTTTTTTAGAATGCGTGATTCAATTTTAAATATTCGAGATCTTTAATTCAGCTAAAAAGCTCAACCCGGAATTTTTAAACGCGCCCGTGTTAAAACATGTTAAATTTTAAGTTTGAACGTCCCCAAATGTTCCGTTTTAAAAATGGATAACCCGTTTTCGTATTATCTGAAAGAGTGTTTTAATACCTTTCAGAACATGTGCGGTTCATTGCCCACACGTTTACCGGGACGTACTGAGAAGCTTTTTAACGTGTAAAATTCAATTTTTGGGTTTTTGACCGCCTTTAGTACTAATTTGTTATGAATTTTTTCGGATTGTGTTAACTTTTTATTAAAACGGGATTCAATATTAAATATACAAGATCTTTAAAGTACCGAAAAATTTTAACCCAGACTTTTTATAGGCGCCCGTGTGAAAAGATGTACACGTTAATGCATATTCATAAATTGAGCGATAATGGACACTCACCTTTGTCTTTAATGGCTAATTTTGGGCGACCGGTATGACTTACAGACTTCGTGTTAACTTTTTTAGAATGCGTGATTCAATTTTAAATATTCGAGATCTTTAATTCAGCTAAAAAGCTCAACCCGGAATTTTTAAACGCGCCCGTGTTAAAACATGTTAAATTTTATGTTTGAACGTCCCCAAATGTTCCGTTTTAAAAATGGATAACCCGTTTTGGTATTATCTGAAAGAGTGTTTTAATACCTTTCAGAACAAGTGCGGATCATTGCCCACACGTTTACCGGGACGTACTGAGAAGCTTTTTAACGTGAAAAATTCAATTTTTGGGTTTTTGACCGCCTTAAGTACTAATTTGTTATGAATTTTTTCGGAATTTTTCGTCAGAATTCCTTTTTTACATTCTTTATGAAATATGTTTACTTTTTATTTTATCTAAAAAGCTCAAAACCCGACGACGGGGTGGTTCCGTGTACATCGATGTAATCTGAAGATAATCATTTTCGACACTCTTCTTTGTCTTTGATGGCTTATTGTGGGCGCTAGGTATGACTTAGTGACTTCGTGTTTATATTTTTATAGAGCGTGATTCATTTTTAAATATTCGAGCCCTTTAATTTTTTTTTTTTTAATTTTCAAAACTATTTTTTTTTTTTTTTCTTTTTTCCAACCGACAAGTTTTCCAACAAGTGACTAAAAAAAAAAAAAAAAAAAAAAAAAAAAAATTACATTTTCCAAAAAAGTCGAGTTTTCCAAAAAGTGACCTGCCCAAACGTGACAGCCAGCAGCGGCTCAAGGCAGCGGAGCGGTCTTGTCTATATATTATCTTTCGGTAGTCCCCGCCCTCGAGCAAAGCGCGGCTTTTCGGTTTTCCCCGCCCATCGGTGAGTTGACGCACGTGACTTTTTTCCCCACTCTGTCGCTACAGTTTTCACCGTCGTGCTTTTGGCTACACGTGGGTATTTTTTTCGAGTACGTCCGTGTACGTCTTCACGTACGTCGGACGTGTTTAATGTCGCCAAGTGTGCGTATTTGGCTCTGTTGGATTGCGGTAAAAATTGTAAAAAATAGTAATGATTTTTTTGGGACAGTTTTGACTCTTTAAGGGTGATTACAATTGAATGGAGCATCTTTTTGTCATGAACATTTTTCGTGAAAAGCTCCCCGATAAAAAGTTATTTGCACCCAAAAACGAATAATTTTCGAATTCTGAATTTGACGCTTTTGGTACGTTTTTAACGCGTCACATTCAAACGACTCTGCCCGTCGAACCAAACGAGATATAACATTCGGGTTTGTTTTGTTACCGACGCTTACCATCTGGGTAACTACGTTTTGGAAATTTTTTGGATTCGTCCCGGAACTTTCGTCAATCAAATTGTGAACATTTGGTAATGTGCGTTTTTAAAAAGCGCGTGGAAGGCTTTTTTTCCACATTTTTGTTTTGAAAACTTTTTTGACTTTTTAATTTTAAAGGTCTAACATTAATCTGGGGAAAATACTCGTGAAATTTTGAATTTCGTCCCGGATGCTTAGTTATGGGCACTTTTCCATTTTCACGACACGGCTTCAGTTTTGATTTTTTTTCGTCATGTTGGTACTTTCGAAATGGGTTTTTTTTCTTTAGGCCGATGCTGAATACTTGCCCGTACAGGGGGATGAAAAAACATTTTCAAAAAATCACCCCCTTACCGAATGACAGACGTTCGCGCAACGCACTTTTCACGGCGATCAAAAAATACGCATACAAAAGTTTTTGTTTTGTATATTAAAGGTGTTTAAAATATGCTATATCACTAAATTTTGTATTTAGTGTCAATAAATGGACATTTGGCTATATAAAAATGTTAACATCAAAAATTAGACTTTACGGGTGTCCGAGTGACGGTGCTTTAACGGATTTCATGCGTGCCGTGTTTTTGCCGGAATTTGTAAATGAGAATTTTTCAATGTCGTAAAAAAGCATGTTGGAATTTTTTTTTATTTTTTTTGACCACTAGTTTGAACTCACGTGGCTATTGACGACATATTGAACGTACCCTGACGTACCCTGGCACGTTATTTTACATACATGTCTTGGCGACTCTGACTAAATTTGTAATTTTTATTTTTAATTTTTGTCTTAGAACGTGTCCCAAATGTACCGTTTTGAATTTGGACAATCCATTTTGGTATCATCTGAAAGTGCGTTTCAATACCTTTCTGTCCATGTTCGCTTCATTGACGACACATTTACCGGGACGTACCGGGAAGCTTTTGAACGTGCGGAAATGCAACTTTTTTGTTTTCGATTGCCTTTGAAATCTGGATTTTACGATTTTTGTACGTCATTTACGCGTCACACTCGAACGGCCCTGCCCGTCGAACCAAACGAGATATAACATTAGTTTTTGTTTCGTTACCATCGGTTACCATTTGGGTAACTACGATTTGGAAATTTTTTCGAATCGTCCCGGAACTTTCGGCACACTTATCGTATACATTTGGTCGCGTGCGTTTTAAAAAGGAGCGGTACCAATTTTCTCCCACAGTTTTTGTTTGAAAACTTTCTCGACTTTTTCATTTTAAAGGATTACCATTATTCTAGAATATATACTCGTGGAATTTTCAATTTCGTCCCGGATGCTTAGTTATGGGCACTTTTCGATTTTCACGACACGGCTTCAGTTTTGATTTTTTTGCGTCAAGTTGGTACTTTCGAAATGGGTTTTTTTTCTTTTGTCCGATGCTAGACCCTTGCCCGTACAGGGGGATGAAAAAACATTTTCGAAAAGTCAACCCCTTACCGAATGACAGACGTTCGCGCAACGCACTTTTCACGGCGATCTAAAAACACGCATACAAAAGTTTTTGTTTTGTATAGTAAAGGTGTTTCAAATATGCTATAGAACCAAACTTTGTGTTTAGTGTCAATAAATGGACATTTGTCTATCTTTAAATGTTAACATCAAAAATTAGACTTTACGGGTGTCCGAGTTACGGTGCTTTAACGGATTTCATCCGTGCCGTGATTTTGCCGGAATTTGTAAATGAGAATTTTTCAATGTCGTAAAATAGCATGTTGGAATTTTTTTAAATTTTTTTTGACCAAAATGGTGGGGTCTCATGGCTATTAAGGTCATATAAAATGTACCCGGACGTACCCGGCATGTACCATCTCAGATATTTTTTGGCAGTAACTGCTATTTGTGTAATTTTTTATTTTTAGTTTTCGTCTTAGAACGTCCCCCAAATGTACCGTTTTAAATTCGGACAATCCATTTTGGTATCATCTGAAAGAACGTTTCATTACCTTTCTGTACATGTGCATTTTATTGACGACACATTTACCGGGACGTACCGGGAAGCTTTTGAACGTGCGGAAATGTACATAGTTGAACTCGAAAATTTTTCTAACACTTCTTCTAACAATTCTTTTAACACTTAGAAAAATTGGCACTTTAAAAATTTTCAACATGAAAATAATTTTTTACCAAAATTTTAATTTTTACATTTATTTAATTTTTTTTCAAGTTTTACAAAAAATGGGGTACTTGAAAATTTTTCAAACACTTAGAAAATTTACAACATGAATTTTTTTTTTTATTTTCAAAATCACACAACTTTTAAGTTTCTTTTTTAACATATCCACGACAGTTTTACATGAAATGCATGCAGACGTACCCAAAAATTTTCTAACACTTTAAAAAATTGAACATAAAAATAATTTTTTATCAAAATTTTAATTTTTACATTTATTAAATTTTTTTCAAGTTTTACAAAAAATGGCGTACTTGAAAATTTCTCAAACACTTACAAAATTTTTCAACTTGAATTTTTTTTTCTTTTTTCAGAATCACACAACTTTCAAGTTTCTTTCTTTACAGAAGTATCCACGACAGTTACCCATGACATGTACATGGAAAAACTCGAAAATTTTACAATCACATTAAAAATTTTCAACACTAATTTTTTTTTTTCAAATTTTTTTTTTTTCTTTTTTCCAACCGACAAGTTTTCCAAAAAGTGACTAAAAAAAAAAAAAAAAAAAAAAAAAAAAAAAAGTGACAACTACCCAAAAAAATCGAGTTTTCCAAAAAGTGACGTGTCCCAACAGTGACGCCAGCGGCGGCTCAAGGCCGCTTTAGCGGTCTTGTCTATATACCATCTTTCGGTGGTCCCCGCCCTCGAGCAAAGCGCGGCTTTTCGGTTTTCCCCAGATCATCGGCAAGCCCACAAAAGTGAGTTTTTTCCCCCACCTGTCGCTACAGTTTTCATCGTCGTGCTTTTCTCTACAAGTGGGTATTTTTTTCGAGTACGTCCGTGTACGTCTTCACGTGTTCCCGACGTGTTTAATGTCGAAAAGTGTGCGTATTTGGGTCAGTTGTTTTGCGGTAAAAATTGTAAAAAATAGTAATGATTTTTTTGGGACAGTTTTGACTCTTTAAGGGTGATAACAATTGAATGGAGCATCTTTTTGTCATGAACTTCTTTCGTAAAAAGTGTCCCGTTAAAAAGTTATTAGCACCCAAACTCGAAACATTTTCGAGTCTAGATTTGACGATTTTGGTACCTTTTTAACGTGTCACATTCAAACGGCCCTGCCCGTCGAACCAAACGAGATATAACGTTCGTTTTTGTTTTGTTACCGACGCTTACCATCTGGGTAACTAGATTTTGGAAATTTTTTGAATTCGTCCCGGAACTTTCGTCAATCAAATTGTGAACATTTGGTAATGTGCGTTTTTAAAAAGCGCGTGGAAGGCTTTTATTCCACATTTTTGATTTAACAACTTTCTAGTCTTTTTCATTTTAAAGCACGTACATTAATCTTGATTAAATACTCGTGGAATTTTGAATTTCGTCCCGGATGCTTAGTTATGGGCACTTTTCCATTTTTTCGACACGGCTTCAGTTTTTATTTTTTTGCGTCAAGTTGGTACTTTCGAAATGGGTTTTTTTTCTTTAGGCCGATGCTCAAAGCTTGCCCGTACAGGGGGATGAAGAAACATTTTCGAAAAGTCACCCCCTTACCGAATGACAGACGTTCGCGCAACGCACTTTTCACGGCGATCTAAAAACACGCATACAAAAGTTTTTGTTTTGTATATTTAAAGTGTTTAAAATATGTTATACAACAAAACTTTGTATTTAGTATCAATAAATGGACAATTATCTATAAGAAAATGTTACTTTTAAAAATTAGACTTTACGGGTGTCCGAGTTACGAAGCTTTAACGGATTTCATGCGTGCCGTGTTTTTGCTAGAATTTGAATATGAGAATTTGTTAATGTCGTAAAAAACCATGTTGGAATTTTTTTAAATTTTTTTTGACCAAAATGGTGGGGTCTCATGGCTATTGACGACATATTGAACGTACCCGGACGTACCCGACACGTACCGTCTCAGATATTTTTTGGCAGTAACAGCTAATTGTGTAATTTTGATTTTTTTTATATTTCAGCTTTGAACGTCCCCAAATGTACCGTTTTGAAATTGGACAATCCATTTTGGTATCATCTGAAAGTACGTTTCAATACCTTTTTAAGCATGTGCATTTTTTTGACTACACGTTTTCCGGGCCGTACCGGGAAGCTTTTGATTGTGATAAAATTTTAATTTTTGGTTTTTGGCCGCCCAAAGTACGAATTGTTTATGAATTTTTTCGGAATTTTTTGTAGGAATTACTTTTTTACATTCTTAATGAAATATGTTTAGTTTTTATTTTATCAAAAAAGCTCAAAACACTACGACGGTGGGGTGCCGTATACATTGATGTAATCTGAAGATGATCAATGTCGACACGCACATTTGGCCTAAATGGCTTATTGTAGGAGACCTGTATGACTTACAGACTTTGTGTTAACTTTTTATTAAAACGGGATTCAATATTAAATATACAAGATCTTTAAAGTACCGAAAAATTTTAACCCAGACTTTTTATAGGCGCCCGTGTGAAAAGATGTACACGTTAATGCATATTCATAAATTGAGCGATAATGGACACTCACCTTTGTCTTTAATGGCTAATTTTGGGCGACCGGTATGACTTACAGACTTCGTGTTAACTTTTTTAGAATGCGTGATTCAATTTTAAATATTCGAGATCTTTAATTCAGCTAAAAAGCTCAACCCGGAATTTTTAAACGCGCCCGTGTTAAAACATGTTAAATTTTATGTTTGAACGTCCCCAAATGTTCCGTTTTAAAAATGGATAACCCGTTTTGGTATTATCTGAAAGAGTGTTTTAATACCTTTCAGAACATGTGCGGTTCATTGCCCACACGTTTACCGGAACGTACTGAGAAGCTTTTGAACGTGCTAAAATTTTAATTTTTGGTTTTTGACCGCCCAAAGTACGAATTGTTTATGAATTTTTTCGGTATTTTTTGTAGGAATTACTTTTTTCACATTCTTAATGAAATATGTTTAGTTTTTATTTTATCAAAAAAGCTCAAAACACTACGACGGTGGGGTGCCGTATACATTGATGTAATCTGAAGATGATCAATTTCGACACGCACATTTGGCCTAAATGGCTTATTGTAGGAGACCTGTATGACTTACAGACTTTGTGTTAACTTTTTTAAAAAGCGTGATTCAATATTAAATATACGAGATCTTTAAATTACCAAAAAAGCTCAACCCGGACTTTTTATAGGCGCCCGTGTGAAAAGATGTACACGTTAATGCATATTCATGGATTGAGCGATAATGGACCCTCACCTTTGTCTTTGATGGCTAATTTTGGGCGACCAGTATGACTTACAGACTTCGTGTTAACTTTTTTAGAATGTGTGATTCAATTTTAAATATTCGAGATCTTTAATTTAGCTAAAAAGCTCAACCCGGAATTTTTAAACGCGCCCGTGTTAAAACATGTTAAATTTTATGTTTGAACGTCCCCAAATGTTCCGTTTTAAAAATGGATAACCCGTTTTGGTATTATCTGAAAGAGTGTTTTAATACCTTTCAGAACATGTGCGGTTCATTGCCCACACGTTTACCGGGACGTACTGAGAAGCTTTTTAACGTGTAAAATTCAACTTTTGGGTTTTTGACCGCCTTAAGTACTAATTTGTTATGAATTTTTTCGGAATTTTTTGTCAGAATTCCTTTTTTACATTCTTTATGAAATATGTTTACTTTTTATTTCATCTAAAAAGCTCAAAACCAGACGACGGGGTGGTTCCGTGTCATCGATGTAATCTGAAGATAATCATTTTCGACACTCTTCTTTGTCTTTGATGGCTTATTGTGGGCGCTAGGTATGACTTGGTGACTTCGTGTTTATATTTTTATAGAGCGTGATTCATTTTTAAATATTCAAGCCCTTTAATTTACCGAAAAAGTTCAACCCGGAACTTTTATACGCGCCCGTGTGAAAACATGTACACGTTCATGCATATTCATAAATTGAGCGGTGATGGTCAATCACGTAATATCGATTATGAACAATTATTATGCAAGTCGATAATCACTAACAGTAATCGATACTGGTATTCATTTCTAATTTTCCCAACTAGGCCTAATTTAAATACGCCGGCGTTAGACTATTGACATCCGCATAATTATAATTACAATATTGATTTCATTTAAGGTGTTCCACATTAATACAAATAAACACGCTAAACAATTACTCGCCAACTGTGAAAGGATAAGCCAAACAACAACAACAACAATCGATCAATCGATTAGTTTCAAGTCGATGTTTGCGATCAACAATGGATTCGTGTTTCGAAAAAACAGGCGAAAGCTTTTGCTGAGCCTAGAAGAACGTGTGAAGAATTTCACAAAAGAATCAATTGATTTGAACGAGTAAAAAGAAGGTTCTGAAGACAGAATATGAAGGTAATTACTCTACATTATGTACAGAGTTTTTTAGTACTATTTTTATTGTTTTCCATTACGTATTAGTGACGCAAATTGTAATTACATGTACGACGAAGTGGCCTAGGCTAAACACACGTTAGGCCTAGCGCTATGCCGTGTCACATCTCTAAGCTAGAGCCTATTACCAATTAGATGTACATCAGAAACGTGTATACTCTACTTGAAGTAACATTACGAATTCATACGAGTACGTGCATCTTATTTTAAGTCCACACATAGTGCTAATTTTTAATTTTCATTACATCCGAGGTGTAGGCCTAGGGCCCTATACAGGCCTAGGGTCATAACTGTACCATTCTATCATGATGGATAGTCAACTGTGTTGTTTAGGCCTACTGTTTACTGACAAAACAATTTAATGTTTAGGATTTGACGGGAAACAAGAAGCGGCAGAAGAGCCTGCAGGATGCGGCCCGGAGACGAGCGAAACGCGAGGCATCACGAGCTGCATTGGCCGAGCATGCAGTTGAAGCAATCATGGGGTTACAACCACCATTAGGACCAAATGGTATGTAGGAAATTACCATGTTAGGGTGTTTTATGTCGAAAAGTGTGCGTATTTGGCGCTGTTGTATTGCGGAGAAAATTGCCAAACATTCGAATGTCTTTTGGAGACATTTTTGACTCTTTAACTGTAAATAGAATTGAATGGGGCATCTTTTTGTAATGAAATTTTTTTAAGATTTTTGTCCCGTTAAAAATTTACGGACACCCAAATTAGAAAAATTTTCGAAATCTCAATTTGACGATTTTGGTACGTTTTAACTGTGTCACATTCAAACGACTCTGTCCGTCGAACCAAACGAGATATAACGTTCATTTTTGTTTCGTTACCGTCGGACAACATCTGGGTAACTACATTTTGGAATTTTTTTGGATTTGTCCCGGAACTTTCGTCAATCAAATTGTGTACATTTGGTACCGCGTGCTGATAAAATCGTTTAGTACAGATTTCCTCACACATTTTTGTTTCCGAATGGAATTGACTTTTTCATTTTTAAGGTCTTAAGGTAACAAACAGGAACACCAATCAAATTTTTGAACTTCGTCCCGGATGCTTAGTTATGGGCACTTTTCCATTTTTTCGACACGGCTTCAGTTTTGATTTTTTGTATCAAGTTTGTACTTTCGAAATAGGTTTTTTTTCTTTAGGCCGATGCTGAAAGCTTGCCCGTACAGGGGCATGAAAAAACATTTTCAAAAAGTCACCCCTAAACCAAATGACAAATGTTCGCGCAACGCACTTTTCACGGAGATTTACAAACCCGCATACAAAAGTTTTTGTTTTGTATATAAAATGAGTTTTAAATATGCCATTTAACAAAACTTTATGTTTAACATTAATAAGTGGACATAAATCTATTTGAAAATGTTACTTTCAAAAATATGACTTTACGGGTGTCCGAGTTACGGTGCTTTAACGGATTTCATCCGTCTCGCGTTTTTGCTGGAAATTGTCTATGAGAATTATTGAAATGTCTTAAAAAATCAAGTTTGAATTTTTTCAATTTTGAAAACTCACCACTAAACTTGATTATTAACGAAGCGATTTTTGAATTTCGTCCCGGATGCTTAGTTATGGGCACTTTTCCATTTTTTCAACACGGCTTCAGTTTTTATTTTTTTGCATTAAGTTGGTACTTTCAAAATAGGTATTTTTTTCTTTAGGCCGATGCTGAATACTTGCCCGTACAGGGGGATGAAAAAACATTTTCAAAAAGTCAACCCTAAACCAAATGACAAACGTTCGCGCAACGCACTTTTCACGGCGATCTAAAAACACGCATACAAAAGTTTTTGTTTTGTATATAAAATGGGTTTTAAATATGCCATTTAACAAAACTTTTTGTTTAGCATTAATAAGTGGACGTATTTATATCTGAAAATGTTTTCTCAAAAATTTGACTTTACGGGTGTCTAAGTTACGGTGCTTTAACGGATTTCAAGATTTTTGTCCCGTTAAAAATTTACGGGCACCCAAACTCGAAAAATTTTCGGCATTTCAATTTGACGATTTTGGAAGTTTTAACTGTGTCACATTCAAACGACTCTGTCCGTCGAACCAAACGAGATGTAACGTTCGTTTTTGTTTCGTTACCGTCGGGAAACATCTGGTTAACTACATGTAGGAATTTTTTTGGATTTGTCCCGGAACTTTCGTCAATCAAATTATGTACATTTGGTACCGCGTGCAGATAAAATCGTTTAGTACAGATTTCCTCACACATTTTTGTTTCCGAATTAAATTGACTTTTTCATTTTTAAGGTCTTAAGGTAACAAACAGGAACACCAATCAAATTTTTGAACTTCGTCCCGGATGCTTAGTTATGGGCACTTTTCCATTTTTTCGACACGGCTTCAGTTTTGATTTTTTTGTATCAAGTTGGTACTTTCGAAATAGGTTTTTTTTCTTTAGGCCGATGCTGAAAGCTTGCCCGTACAGGGGCATAAAAAAACATTTTCAAAAAGTCACCCCTAAACCAAATGACAAATGTTCGCGCAACGCACTTTTCACGGAGATTTACAAACCCGCATACAAAAGTATTTGTTTTGTATATAAAATGGGTATTAAATATGCCATTTAACAAAACTTTGTGTTTAGCATTAATAAGTGGACATAAATCTATTTGAAAATGTTACTTTCAAAAATATGACTTTACGGGTGTCCGAGTTACGGTGCTTTAACGGATTACATCCGTCTCGCGTTTTTGCTGGAAATTGTCTATGAGAATTATTGAAATGTCTTAAAAAATCAAGTTTGAATTTTTTCAATTTTGAAAACTCACCACTAAACTTGATTATTAACGAAGCGATTTTTGAATTTCGTCCCGGATGCTTAGTTATGGGCACTTTTCCATTTTTTCAACACGGCTTCAGTTTTTATTTTTTTGCATTAAGTTGGTACTTTCAAAATAGGTATTTTTTTCTTTAGGCCGATGCTGAATACTTGCCCGTACAGGGGGATGAAAAAACATTTTCAAAAAGTCAACCCTAAACCAAATGACAAACGTTCGCGCAACGCACTTTTCACGGCGATCTAAAAACACGCATACAAAAGTTTTTGTTTTGTATATAAAATGGGTTTTAAATATGCCATTTAACAAAACTTTTTGTTTAGCATTAATAAGTGGACGTATTTATATCTGAAAATGTTTTCTCAAAAATTTGACTTTACGGGTGTCTAAGTTACGGTGCTTTAACGGATTTCAAGATTTTTGTCCCGTTAAAAATTTACGGGCACCCAAACTCGAAAAATTTTCGGCATTTCAATTTGACGATTTTGGAAGTTTTAACTGTGTCACATTCAAACGACTCTGTCCGTCGAACCAAACGAGATGTAACGTTCGTTTTTGTTTCGTTACCGTCGGGAAACATCTGGTTAACTACATGTAGGAATTTTTTTGGATTTGTCCCGGAACTTTCGTCAATCAAATTATGTACATTTGGTACCGCGTGCAGATAAAATCGTTTAGTACAGATTTCCTCACACATTTTTGTTTCCGAATTAAATTGACTTTTTCATTTTTAAGGTCTTAAGGTAACAAACAGGAACACCAATCAAATTTTTGAACTTCGTCCCGGATGCTTAGTTATGGGCACTTTTCCATTTTTTCGACACGGCTTCAGTTTTGATTTTTTTGTATCAAGTTGGTACTTTCGAAATAGGTTTTTTTTCTTTAGGCCGATGCTGAAAGCTTGCCCGTACAGGGGCATGAAAAAACATTTTCAAAAAGTCACCCCTAAACCAAATGACAAATGTTCGCGCAACGCACTTTTCACGGAGATTTACAAACCCGCATACAAAAGTATTTGTTTTGTATATAAAATGGGTATTAAATATGCCATTTAACAAAACTTTGTGTTTAGCATTAATAAGTGGACATAAATCTATTTGAAAATGTTACTTTCAAAAATATGACTTTACGGGTGTCCGAGTTACGGTGCTTTAACGGATTACATCCGTCTCGCGTTTTTGCTGGAAATTGTCTATGAGAATTATTGAAATGTCTTAAAAAATCAAGTTTGAATTTTTTCAATTTTGAAAACTCACCACTAAACTTGATTATTAACGAAGCGATTTTTGAATTTCGTCCCGGATGCTTAGTTATGGGCACTTTTCCATTTTTTCAACACGGCTTCAGTTTTTATTTTTTTGCATTAAGTTGGTACTTTCAAAATAGGTATTTTTTTCTTTAGGCCGATGCTGAATACTTGCCCGTACAGGGGGATGAAAAAACATTTTCAAAAAGTCAACCCTAAACCAAATGACAAACGTTCGCGCAACGCACTTTTCACGGCGATCTAAAAACACGCATACAAAAGTTTTTGTTTTGTATATAAAATGGGTTTTAAATATGCCATTTAACAAAACTTTTTGTTTAGCATTAATAAGTGGACGTATTTATATCTGAAAATGTTTTCTCAAAAATTTGACTTTACGGGTGTCTAAGTTACGGTGCTTTAACGGATTTCAAGATTTTTGTCCCGTTAAAAATTTACGGGCACCCAAACTCGAAAAATTTTCGGCATTTCAATTTGACGATTTTGGAAGTTTTAACTGTGTCACATTCAAACGACTCTGTCCGTCGAACCAAACGAGATGTAACGTTCGTTTTTGTTTCGTTACCGTCGGGAAACATCTGGGTAACTACATGTAGGAATTTTTTTGGATTTGTCCCGGAACTTTCGTCAATCAAATTATGTACATTTGGTACCGCGTGCAGATAAAATCGTTAAGTACAGATTTCCTCACACATTTTTGTTTCCGAATTAAATTGACTTTTTCATTTTTAAGGTCTTAAGGTAACAAACAGGAACACCAATCAAATTTTTTAATTTCGTCCCGGATGCTTAGTTATGGGCACCTTTACATTTTTTCAACACGGCTTCAGTTTTGATTTTTTTATATCAAGTTGGTACTTTCGAAATAGGTTTTTTTTCTTTAGGCCGATGCTGAAAGCTTGCCCGTACAGGGGCATGAAAAAACATTTTCGAAAAGTCACCCCTAAACCAAATGACAAATGTTCGAGCAACGCACTTTTCACGGAGATTTAAAAACCCGCATACAAAAGTATTTGTTTTGTATATAAAATGGGTATTAAATATGCCATTTAACAAAACTTTGTGTTTAGCATTAATAAGTGGACATAAATCTATTTGAAAATGTTACTTTCAAAAATATGACTTTACGGGTGTCCGAGTTACGGTGCTTTAACGGATTACATCCGTCCCGTGTTTTTGGCATAAATTGTCTATGAAAATTTTAAAATATCTTAAAAAATCAAGTTTGAATTTTTTCAATTTTGAAAAATAACCACTAAACTTGATAGTTATGGACACTTTTCCATTTTTTCGACTCGGCTTCAGTTTTTATTTTTTTGCATCAAGTTGGTACTTTCAAAATAGGTATTTTTTTCTTTAGGCCGATGCTGAATACTTTCCCGTACAGGGGGATGAAAAAACATTTTCAAAAAGTCACGCCTAAACCAAATGACAAACGTTCGCGCAACGCACTTTTCACGGCGATCTAAAAACACGCATACAAAAGTTTTTGTTTTGTATATAAAATGGGTTTTAAATATGCCATACAACAAAACTTTGTATTTGTTATCAATAAGTGGACAATTATCTATAAGAAAATGTTACTTTTGAAAATAAGACTTTATGGGTGTCCGAGTTACGGGGCTTCAACGGCGTTCATCCGTCCCGTGTTTTTGCCGGAAATTGTGTAAGTGAATTTTTCAATGTCTTAAGAAAACATGTTTAAATTTTTTTAAAATTTTTTTTTTACAAAATGGTGGGGTCTCATGGCTATTGACGTCATATTGAACGTACCCGGACGTACCCGTTGTTCACGTTCAATTGTCTACATTTACCGTTTACGAAAATGATTACACAATTACATTTATTGTTCACACACTCGGGTTAAATGCCGCAACAATTATAGTAGCCGTCATTTTCGTAGAGCGCTAGCGGTTCCTTTCACTTCTTCTTGAATAGAGCTCGCTGTCATGTACTCGTCACAGCTACAATAAGGCAGACGATTGCTTTGACACTGGTCAAGAATTTGTTTTGTAAATTTGTGTTTTTGCCCCTTTGGGGGTAGTAGTAGCATCTTTGACAGTGCGCCCGCCCGCGGAGAAGCTCATTGTGCTAAGTTAAACGGGCATGTAACCCTTCGTGAATAGAGCTCGAGAAAGCGCTCCACAGAAATGACGGCTACTATACCATTCCACAATTTTCAATAACACTGTAATTATGTAAAGTTGTCTACTCATGCCTACATTAATTAACTTTTCTTTTCTCACATGCCGTGCAACAGGTGATGTAGTGCAACCCCCACCAGGCCACACCTCGAACTCTGATTCTGCAAGTGGCTCGATTGCCTCGATTGCAGACCAACATGCATGGCCCCCACTGCCGACGAGACATCAAGCAGGTAAGAGTGGTGCCGAGGCTCCTGTGCGTCCCTCAAGGCCCCTTAGGGGAACTAGGGGGACGGCAGGGGCAGGTGCTGTTGTCAAGGCGACGTTGCCCCCTCGCCGGAGTGGACGCATCTCCGCACAATCATCGACATCCGGAGACAGCGTCGTCTCCAACATCCCGTCTACAGCAGGTGCCGAGGTCAGCGAGCCGCCGTCACCGGTCGCCGACGAAGTAACGACGATCCCTCGTCGTACTAGAAAGAGGAAGACTCCATCCGTTGTCGAGGCCACGTTGCCCCCCCGCCGGAGTGGACGCATCTCAGCACAATCCTCGACATCCGGAGATAGCGTCATCTCGAACACCCCGTCTACAGCCCGAGGGGCCATAAAGAGGGGAAGAGTTGTGCCGGAGACGGATGTCGCTGATAAGTCTTCAACATCTGGAGACAGCTTCGTCCCAAACACCCCGTCTACAGCCCGAGGGGCCATTAAGAGGGGAAGAGTTGTGCCGGAGACGGACGACTCTGAACAGTCTTCAACATCTGGAGACAGTTTTGTCCCGAACACCCCGTCTACAGCCCGAGGTGCCATAAAGAGGGGAAAAGTTGTCCCGGAGACGGACGACTCTAATCAGTCTTCAACATCTGGAGACAGCTTCGTCCCAAACACCCCGTCCACATCCAGAGGGGTCACAAAGGGTGGGAAAGTTGTGCCACAGTTGGCCGCTACACCCACGAGCTCATCCGCCGCCGGTCACGTGTCCGCGGGCAACCAAGACCCGGACGACGACGACGATGACGACGACGACGAGCGCATGTATGTGTATGTGCAAATGGAAGAATTGGACGCACAGTACAACAAGCTGTACGTGCCCGGAGATGGCAACTGCCTCTTCAGATGTCTCAGTCACATCCAGATGGGACACCAGGACGACCACCAGCGTATGAGGCGCGAGGTCGTCGATTACATCACCAAACACTGGGCCGACTTCGGCGTGTTCTATGAACAGGCGTATCGTGACGTCCACCACTATTGCCAGGAGATGTCCAACGAGCACGTCTACGGCAACGAAATGGAGGCACTAGCCTTTGCCCGCATCTACGAAGTAAATTTGAAGGTGCACCGGCAAATAAAGCCCACGTTGGTGCTGTGGAACCTTCAGTGTTACAGAGAAGGCGGAGATGCTCCGTACAATCACCTGCTGTTCTCTGGCATGGCCGAAGACAACTACTTGGACGGCCACTACGTGGTGCTAGAGTTACGGGGCAACATACCCGACTACGAAAGTGCCGACGGCGCCACGGAGTCTGACAGAGACGAGTCTCTACACTCCGAACCTTCCTCGCCGTCAGAGGAGTCGGACTCGTCCGTCTCTTCAACGAGCAGAACATCCTTCAGAACAAACTTCAGGAAAAAAAAAGTTTCCTTGAAAAAAGCGGGAAGCCAAACGTATAAAAAATTACGACGCAAGTATAACGAGGCGGCAAAGCAACGTGCAGAAGCCGCCCTGGAACAAGCCGCTCGTGACGCAATCGCCGAGGAGGAAGCGGCCGAGGACGTTGCAGACAACGTTCCCAACCCGACGGAGGGACCGGAACTGCCAGACTTTGTGTTTGCAGAGCCCGCCTTCCGACCCGACGTGGCCAACAGACGTGTGCCCACGACGTACCGCGACGCCGTCTCCCTAGAGGGAGAAGATGTCGAGCCGGTGTCTTGCGGGAATCTCACCGCCAGATGTCCTGTACCCCACTGTCTTGCACTCCACTTCGAAAAGGAGAAGAAGAACGTCAAGGGTCTATACAATACGTGTTGCACCCTGGGCAAAATTAAACTCGACGCCCTCAACGAGTGTCCCGAGATGCTGCGTGCGCTGCTGACGGAAAACGATCCCGCCGGCAACGGCAAACACTTTCGGGAACACATCCGTCAGTACAACTCTGCGTTCCAGTTTGCTTCGTTTAACGCGGACAACATCATCGCGCTGGGACCCGGTACGCCGTCCTTCAAGATCCAGGGTAACATCTATCACAGGATGCACTGCGTGGATCCGCTGCCGGACAAACCGAGGAAGCAGAACCAGATCTACTTTGTGGATGCTGACCGGGTGACGGACGCGAGACTTAATGCCGAGCCACAGTGCAAGGACAACGTGTTGCGTGCCGTCGAGACAATGATCAGGGAGATCAATCCGTTCTGCGCCGCCTTCCTCATGATGAAGGACGTTCTCGAAACAGAACGTGCAGAAGCAGAGGCCGCCGGCATTCCGCCGCGCGAGGTCATCCTCAATCTGGTGGTAGATGTAAACACCAACCTAAGGACCCATAACCTGCCGACCAGCCCGAGCGAGATCGCAGTCATCTTTTTCGGTGACAGTCCGCCGTTCAAGGTCGACGCCAGATGCCACTCCAAGTCGACCGGTTCTCGGGACATTTACCGTCTCGCCGGCACCCTGGACCCCATGGTCTACCCGTTGTTGTTTCCCTGCGGAGACATTGGTTTCCACTTGAAACTAAAGCATGTTCCCGAGTATGCCACTACCAAGAGGAACTTTGTAACCATGCGTCAGTACTACAAGTACCGTTTGGCCATACGCGACGGCTTCAGCGTCCTCCACCACTCTGGCAAGCTATTCCAGCAGTACATTGTCGACGCGTGGGTCAAGGTTGAGGGCAACGCACTCAACTGGTTACTTAAAAACCAGCCCAAGTTGCGTCGCGACTCCTACGCCGGCCTCGCGGACCACGTAGCCCGCCAGGCCGAGGAGCAGGGCGCAGCCGTCGGCATGATCACCATCATGCCATCAAAAACAATCAACTCGCCGCGGTACTTTGCCCAGAACTGTCAGGACGCGATGACGGTGATGATCAAGTACGGCAAACCCGACTACATGATAACCATGAGTTCCAACCCCGGCTGGCCGGAGATCAAAGAGAACCTACGTCGCGGCGAGGAGGCCAACAACCGTCCCGACATCTGCACGCCCGTCTTCCAATTGAGGCTCGAGATTCTGCTCGACGAACTCAAGAACAAAAAGGTGCTTGGACACGTGCTAAACTACGTGTATGCCATCGAGTTCCAGAAGCGGGGACTACCACACGCCCACATTGTCGTAATAATGAAGGATTGCGATAAGCCTAAGACGGGCGACGACCTCGACAAGGTCGTCAGGGCCGACATCCCAGACCCCGTCACCGAGCCAAGACTTTACAAGTTGGTCACCAAGTTGATGATCCACCACAAGTGTTCGGTCAAGTGCTGGAAGACCAACACGAGGGTGTGCTCCAAGTACTACCCGAAGCCCTACTCCCCATTGACCATATTCAACGACAAGGGCAGAGCCAAACACAGGCGTATCCCCCCCAGCGAGGGAGGACATTCGTTTGTCAAGGCGGGAATAACCTACACGGACGCGGATGTCGTGCCATACAATCCCTATTTGTTGCTGCGACAGAACGCTCACATCAACGTCGAGCCGTGCGTCAGCGATCGCTGCTACATGTACATTTGCGATTACATCACCAAGGGTAACGCCAGCGCACAGGTCAGTTTCCGCGAAGTTGCCAACAGATTCGCAGGTCCCGCCGCCGCCGGCACCACTGCCGCCGCCGCCACCACTGCCGCCGCCGGAACCACTGCCGCCGCCGGAACCACTGCCGCTGGCAACCCGGCTGCCGCCGCCGGCACCACCGCAACCCTCGATTACAACGAGGTCAAGACGTACGAGACGTACCGTTATGTGAGCGCCCCGGAGGCCTGCTATCGCATCTACGAGTACCCCATGTTCGTCAACACGGACACGGTTTACAGGCTGCCACTCCACCTCGAAAACAACCAAACGGTTGTGTTCAACGAGGGCAGGGAGCAAGAGGCGTATGAAGCCGCCATGAACAAGAAAACCATGCTGACCGGCTGGTTCGTCTTGAACGGCCAGGCCGACGAAGCGGGTCAAGTCGCCAATACAATGACATACGACAAGGCCCCGCTCCAGTTCACGTGGAACAAAGATCCGGGCAACTGCCGTTGGCTGTTGAGGCAAAGGAATTTCGATAACATCGCGTCGAGACTGTACGACGTGTCTCCCAGGCACGTCGAACTGTTCCACATGCGAATTTTACTCACGCACGTGCGTGGGGCGACCTCGTTCGCGAGCCTTCGTACTGTCGACGAAGAGGTGTGCCCCACGTTCAAGGAGGCGTGCGTGCGTCGTCACCTTCTCGAGGACGACGACGAGTACGACAAGGCGATGGAACGGGCTACCGACATGAGGGGATCCCGTATGGTACGCCAGTTGTTTGCCTACATCCTGTTGAACTGCCTCCTTACGGACCCGGTGGGCATGATGGACAGACACATGCCCAAGATGACGGAAAGCTATCTTCGTTGCGGCATGAGCCAAGACGAGGCCGTCAGGAGGTGTCTCGCGCACATATCCAGCATACTGGTGCGCAACAACTCTAGCAACACAGACCACGGTCTACCCGAACCAGGACTCCCGCCGCCCGACGCCGCAGCCATTCCCGACCCCGAGGAGCCGGCCAGGAGTTCTACAGGTGGATTCTACCTGTCTCGCGTCGATGCGCGGGCACGACTAGCACAACTCAACGTCCAACAGCGGGCGGTTTACGACGCCGTCGTCGAGGACGTTGAGCGTTACGCCGTTGGCGAGCACCACACTCCCAAGATGGTGTACGTCGACGGACCCGGCGGAACGGGAAAAACGTTTATGCTCAACACCTTGATAGGCAACCTACAGCATCAGGGTCTCATAGTGGAGGCGTGCACTTGGACGGGCATCGCCGCCACGCTGCTGTACGGCGGGCAGACGTGCCACGGCCTATTCGGCCTGCCGTTTAATCTCGACAAGGATTCGACTGTCAATATCACCGCCAAGTCGCCAAAGGCGGCGAAACTGATGAACGCTTCCGTGATTGTCATCGACGAGGTGTCGATGGTCAACAAGGAGGCGTTCAGATGCGTCGACAACTTCCTCAGGTTCATGACCAACAGGGAGGACGTCCCCTTCGGGGGAAAGCCAATGCTGTTTGGAGGTGACTTCCGACAGCTTCTACCCGTCGTCTCGTCCAACGAGACTCACAAAACCGTCGAGTCGTGCCTCAAGTTCTCGTACCTGTGGCCGCTCATGCGCAAATTCAAACTCGTCGACAACCTACGCGCCGGCCATGGGCAACAGGAGTGGGCCACGTGGCTGCTGGCCCTGGGCAACGGCACTCTGCCGCAGGCAATGCCTCCGCCCATGCACGACATGGTCGAGCTCGACCCGTCTTGCAAGGTAGTTGGCAACGACATGCCGAGAATTATATTCGGACAAACGCTCGACGAGGACGTCGCCCACAGGGCAATCCTCACGCCCACCAACTACATGGTGGATTGTATCAACGAGCAGATACTCGCCGCGCTGCCCGGCGAAAAGGTGACTTTCTACAGCGCCGACAAACTAATCGAGCAGCACAACAACGGTCCCCGGATCACCCAGGAGGTGCTCAACGAGATGGTTCCGCACAGATTCCCTCCTCACGAATTGAATGTCAAGGTCGGCGCCATTGTCATGTTGCTGTGCAACGTCGACCTGGCCGAGGGACTCACCAACGGCACCCGCATGGAGGTGCTCAACGCCCACCAGAACCTCTTGCATTGCAAGATCGTGACGGACGGGAAATTCGCCGGCAATACAACTTACATGCCGCGCATGAAAATGATCTATGACGACATACGTAAATTTCCATTCAAGATGGAGCGGGTGCAATTCCCCGTGAAACTCTCGTACGCGATGACCATCAACAAGGCGCAGGGGCAGACCTTCGACAGGATCGGTCTGATCCTCGACCGGCCGTGCTTCTCCCACGGACAGTTGTACGTGGCCGCCAGCCGCGTCTCCCAGATGAACAAGTTCATGGTGAACGTGACAGAGACCGCCCAACAGGGCTCCCTGTCGAAAGACGACCCCACCAGGTTGTATGTCGCCAACGTCGTTTGGCGTGAGGTGCTACGTGACTAAAGGGTTCGCCCTGTTGTCTGACTTACATTGTTGTTTGGCAATGACCGGCAGGGCTTCCTGCCGAAAGACGACCCCACCAGGTTGTATGTCTCCAACATCGTTTGGCATTAGGTGCTGCGTGACTGTGGGTTCGCCCTGCAGCCGGCACAGACATTGTTAGGCAACGTCCTCTGTTCTCGGGGCGAAACATGCGTCTACGATATGCAAACCGAGGTCGCAGTGGACGTGCTTGCCCTCCCGGTGTGGTTCCCCGCCTCACTTGACACATACACGCGAACGATACATTACAATCTATTGTCGTCGAGGGTTACGCGGACAATGGGGAACCCACCACCCGACTGACATAAACTACGTCCACCAACACGACTGTAGGTTTTCGTTCTTTATAGATTCAAAAAAGTTGTCGTTTCCCATAACACACTGTATGTTGGTTTCGTGGGACAAAGGAAATTGTTGCAAGTTATTTTGTTTCTTACACGTTCGAGTCAGTAAACATATCTCCTTCCGATCGGATAACGATCTTCGGCTAGGTATTTGATTTCAGGTATGGCACATTATTACCACTATACTGGTGGTGCACCTCATTCGATTCATTGAACACGTGTTTTTCACGTCAAACAATTACCGTCACACTAAGCCAGTGATTAATCTACAACATTGGTCAAAATCACTCTTGCCACGTTACCCACAAACAATGGTACACGGTGTCTGCTAGCAAACTTCGAATTCATTCTACTGCCAATCCATCACGTTGTGTAACTCTATTGCAAAGGTAATCAACGTCCACCATATCTATTCGACCACACACACTTGCCGCTAGTCGTAGATTATATCCAAGTTTAAATTTGTTTACTCTTATTCGTCCAACAGGTCGGTGCGGTGATCCTGTCTACAAGAAAAGAACGTTCCAAACTCGTCCCAAAGGCCGTCGTTCCAAACACGCTGCAAGATTCTACACTTTCACATTGCAATCAACGCTTCCGAGTAGACATTGATCATTTACAGTGTGTGTGTGAGTGTGTGTGTTTGCGATACACAAACGATGGTATTTCCGAAAGGTAGACTTCGAGTTCCCTTCGTTTCTCGCGCACATTGTCCCGTCTCGACTTTCTGGATACATGTGTCACTTTGAATGTGAATGTAGTGTGGCTCCCCGGTCTAGTGGGCAGCGACGTGGCGTACCTGGTCAACAGTAATTACCACTTTGGATTGTGGTCGCCATTTTTTTCCAATCTCGTGCCGAGGCGAAATTTTCCTATTGAAGTTCCATCTCGTCGATTGACCGCGACTATATTTTCTCTATCGTCGACGTGTCTGCCAATTTCTTGAACATTTCACTTTGTCCTTCCAAACGAAACCAACCACGACGTTCGGGATAAACGAATGCAACACGTTCATTTGGGGGTGGGGAATTTGTCTACACGACATACTTACGGAGATCGAGACGTTCGTCAAAGGGTTCCATTCTACTCAATTTATTTTGTCAAATAGACTATGATTCAAATTGATTTCAGTGTGTGCACACCATCCACGCGACTACACGCATTAGACGTGTATCTTCGCAAAGACAACATCAGAACTATAATAATAGTCGAAATTGATTACAATATTCATTACTCTTTTCAATTCACTATGCTGCAATTAAAATAAAACAACAACAATACATAATGAATAAACAGTGTGCACACCATCCACGCGACTACTCGCACAAGAAGTGTAATAACAAAGACTACATCAGAGCTATACTCTTAGTCGGAATTGATTTCAAATTTCATTGCTCATTTCTTTTCAATTAACTGTGCGGCTCGTAGAATAAAACAACAACAAAACGAAATGACAATGTCTCGATCTCTGCCCTTTGTGACCGCTACTATATGCGTTGGGATTACCCTTTAGCGGGTATTGGTACCTATTTGCCGTAGGCACTTCTGCGGGGAGTTGAAAGTTCACGGTCGGTCCGTCGCTCCCAAACGAGTTGTCGGATCTTCTGCGGCTTTCGGTTTTCCGTGGGAGGAGTGACCCCTTCTTCAAGTGTGGGTCTTACCATGGACGGCCGCTTAATCGCAGGCATGCCCGCCATGCAAACTTGACAGTTAGGAGGGAGTGAAACCAAAAATACAAACATATAATAATAACGTACATAATCTGGTGACAAATCACTACGTACGTTGTCAGGGTGGGAAAATTTTCGGTTCATTCACTCCCACAAACTACCCTCAGAGTATGTAGTAAAAAGTAATTGGGTTATGTAAATGAAGGTCACCTTCACGTACCCGGGGTTGTGTTAAACAAACATACTCTAAGGTACGCACGGACATACTGAGACGCGAAGGGGGCAAGCGAAGCAGATGACATCCGCCATCGTGCGGAAAACATAGATAGAGGGACTCGACAATGCGGTATGTATGTTGGTAGTTGTGCTTCACAAACAAACAATACCCAATACTAATAGTAAATCTTTCCTGTTGCAGACACACACTATATGAACGACAACCAGTTCCGTGTACATCTCGATGCGGTTCAACTTCTCGTCACCACATCTACCCACGTCGACGCCGGTATGACACATCCGTTGTCACATAAGTTCTTCTGCATCGTGTGAATATCATTGGATTCTACACACAAGACATTCGTCATACCGTTTCAAGACGACGCAATTACATCAACAAACGTGACTAGAAAATTTGCAAGTAAAACCTTATGTAACAAATGTATACATTGTTACCTATATGTTGGCAACACGTCCATTCTTAAGATCGAAATCAACAAAACCATTAATGTCGTCAACTAGAACGACACAAACTTTCACAAACGTAGGGAAATACCCGGTATTGAAGGGTACACTCGATGGCAAGAGCTGAATCGAGTAGGTTCTCCATAAGAGTGTGTCTTCAATTCTGTGTAAAACTACAATGTGGTATTTAATAATAACCGATAGACATCAGTCGTTACATTAGTCACGTTCCTACACGAGCTCCCTCGTTCTCCTACTTCGTGTGAAAAACATTCGATTCTGCACACAAGACAATCGTCTGATCGTTTCAATACGACGCAATAACATCATCAAACAAAACATGAAATTTAAAAAAAAAAAACACACAATATAACAAATGTAATCATTGTTACCTATATGTTGTCGACACGTCCATTCTTTTGGATCGGGATCCAATTTAAGATTAATGTCGTCACCTAGGATGACACAAACACGAACAAACGTAGGGAATTGCACGGCACTGAAGGGTACACTCGATGAATAGAGCTGAATCGAGTAGGTTCTCCATACGAGTGTGTCTTCAACTCTGTGTACATCCACTATGCGGTATTTAGTAATAACCAATGAACGTGTCGACATTATTTTTTAAACTATTTCAAAGTGTGTTCTAATAATGTATATACACAAATATATACAAATGTATAATGTGAATAACATTCAATTCTACACACAAAACATTCGTCCGAACATTTCAATACGACGCAAAAACATCAACAAACGAGAAAAGAAAATTTACATGTAAAACAAATTGAAACAAAGGTTTTCATTGTTATGTATAATATGTTGCCGACACGTCCATTCTTTCGGATAAAAATCCACATTCATATTTTTGTCGTCACCTAGGACGGCACAAACACATACAAACGTAGGGAATTGCACGGCAATGAAGGGTACACTCGATGGCTAGAGCTGAATCGAGTAGGTTCTCCATACGAGTGTGTCTTCAACTCTGTGTACATCCACTATGCGGTATTTAATAATAACAAATGGACGTGTCGACATTAATTTGTAAACTATTTAAAATTGTGTTCAATAAATGTATAGACAAAAATACATACAACACAAGAATTATTATTGTAATTCCCACTTAGATTGCATGTAATTTAAAAAAACATTATTATAATAATAAATCAGAAATGAATACAATTTACCACGTCATCGTTGTACATTACTGCCGATGATCTACATTTTCCGATATCACGAGTTGATTGCAAAGTGATTACAAACATTAACAATGCTAATGATGTAAATTAAAAAAAAAAAAAAAATGTCGTAGCACAGTATATATAGTTCAAGAGTCAAGTGTGAATAGGCAAGCGGCCGGCAAACAGAGAAGCGCGCTCTCTGGAACGCTTCTCGGCACTTTGAAAAAAAAAATTTTCCTAACACTTGGAAATTTTTCAAAATGAATTTTTTTTTTCTTTTTTCAGAATCACATAACTTTCAAGTATCTTTCTTAACTCAAGTATCCACAACAGTTTTCGATGACATGTTCATAGAAGAACGCAAAAATTTTTCAAAAATTTTTCAAAAATTATCAACATGAAAATAATTTTTTTCAAAAATTTAAATTTTTACTTTTTTCAAATTTTTTCAAGTTTACCAAAAAGTGGGGTACTTGAAAATTTTTCGAACACTTAAAAAATTTTCAACATGATTTTTTTTTTTTTTTTTTTTTTAACTTTCCAACATGAATTTTTTTTTCCAATTTTTTTTTTCCAACTTACAAGTTTTCCAACAAGTGACTAAAAAAAAAAAAAAAAAAAAAAAAAAAAAAAGTGACTCATCCCAAAAAAGTCGAGTTTTCCAACAAGTGACGTGTCCCAACAGTGACGCCAGCGGCGGCTCAAGGCCGCTTTATCTATTTATCTATTTATATTTCGATTTGCAAATTTTTTCGAATCGTCCCGGAACTTTCGGCACACTTATCGTATACATTTGGTCGCGTGCGTTTTTAAAAGAAGCGGTACCAATTTACTCCCACATTTTGAGGTAAAGGATATGGCTTACAAAACAGTGATACGGCCTATATTGGAATATGGTGGTGCGGTGTGGGATCCATATAGGAAAGGGGAAGTCATGGAATTAGAAAAGGTGCAGCGTAGGGCGGCAAGGAAGGTTACAGGACAAGTTAGGAGATGGAGGTATGTGGAAGATAGGTTAGGGAATGTGGTAAGGGCTTATGATAGTGTTACAGCAATGATGGGGGAACTGGGTTGGGAGTCCTTAGAGGAGAGACGGAGGAGTGATAGGATGTGTAATTTATATAGAGCAGCTAGGGGGAAAGGAGGGTGGGGGGAAATCCAGAGCAGGTTGCAAGAAGGAGTTTATAGAGGGAGGGGGGATCATAATTGGAAGTTTCAGCGTCGGGTAGTGAGAAGTGATCTGGGTAGGTTTGGTTTTGTTGAGAGAACGGTAAGGGAATGGAATGAGTTGCCCGAGGAGGTTGTTGAGTGCGATTCAGTAAGGGAATTTAGAAATAGATTGACGAAAAGGAGGTGACGAGGGAGGGTGGGGAGGGGGGAGGTTTGGATAGGTTGCCACCGGGTAGTTGTGGCCCATTTGCAGCCTTTAAGTATTTTAATCTTTAATCTTTAATCTTTAATCTCGGCTAAGTTTTGTTTAATTTGGAACAGTTTGGAAGGAATGTCTCAGGGCTACTATAGTATATGACTCAATACCAACCTAATGCCAACGAAATATGAACTGATTCACGTATAGTATCTATAGTCAATCTTTCGGTAGTCCCCGCCCTCGAGCTACGGGCGACGTTTACCTTTTTCCCCGACCATCGGCAAGCCCCCGGACGTGACTTTTGCCAACACGTGTCGCTACAGTTTTCATCGTCGTGCTTTTCTCTACACGTGGGTATTTTTTTTGACTTTCTACCCCCTCAACTTTTCCACCCCCGACGTGTTTAATGTCGCCAAGTGTGCGTATTTGGCTGTGTTCAAGTGCGGTAAAAATTGTAAAAAATAGTAATGATTTTTTTAAGATTTTGTCGACGCTTGAGATCGAAAGTCAATTGAATGGAGCATCTTTTTGACATGAAACTTTTTCGTAAAAAGTGACCCGTTAAAAAGTTATTTGACCCCAAAAACGAACATTTTCGAATTCTGGATTTGACGATTTTGGTACGTTTTTAACGCGTCACATTCAAACGGCCCTGCCCGTCGAACCAAACGAGATATGACGTTCGTTTTTGTTTTGTTACCGGCGCTTACTATCTAGGTAACTACTTTTTGGAAATTTTTTGGATTTGTCCCGGAACTTTCGTCAATCAATTTGTGTACATTTGGTAATGTGCGTTTTTAAAAAGCGCGTGGAAGGCTTTTTTTCCACATTTTTGTTTTGAAAACTTTCTCGACTTTTTCATTTTAAAGCACGTACATTAATCTTGATTAAATACTCGTGAAATTTTAAATTTCGTCCCGGATGCTTAGTTATGGGCACTTTTCGATTTTCACGACACGGCTCCAGTTTTTATTTTTTTGCGTCAAGTTGGTACTTTTGAAATGGGTTTTTTTTCTTTAGGCCGATGCTGAATACTTGCCCGTACAGGGGGATGAAAAAACATTTTCGAAAAGTCACCCCTAAACCGAATGACAGACGTTCGCGCAACGCACTTTTCACGGCGATCTAAAAACACGCATACAAAAGTTTTTGTTTTGTATATTAAAGGTGTTTTAAATATGCCATACAACAAAACTTTGTATTTAGTATCAATAAATGGACAATTATCTATATAAAAATGTTAACATAAAAAATTAGACTTTACGGGTGTCCGAGTTACGGTGCTTTAACGGATTTCATCCGTGCCGTGTTTTTGCCGGAATTTGTCTATGAGAATTTTTCAATGTCGTCAAAAAGCAAGTTTGAATTTTTTTTTATTTTTTTTTACCAAAATGGTGGGGTCTCATGGCTATTGACGACATATTGAACGTACCCAAACGTACCCGACACGTACCGTCTCTGATATTTTTTGGCAGTAACAGCTAATTGTGTAATTTTGATTTTTTAATTTTCGTCTTGGAACGTCCCCCAAATCTACCGTTTTGAATTTGGACAATCCATTTTGGTATCATCTGAAAGAGCGTTTCAATACCTTTCTATACATGTGCATTTTTTTGACTACACGTTTTCCGGGCCGTACCGGGAAGCTTTTGAACGTGCTAAAATTTTAATTTTTGGTTTTTGACCGCCCAAAGTACGAATTTGTTATGACTTTTTTCTGAATTTTTTGTCGGAATAACTTTTTTACATTCCTAATGAAATATGTTTAGTTTTTATTTTATCAAAAAAACTCAAAACACTACAACGGTGGGGTGCCGTATACATTGATGTAATCTGAAGATGATCAATTTCGACACGCACATTTGGCCTAAATGGCTTATTGTAGGAGACCTGTATGACTTACAGACTTTGTGTTAACTTTTTATTAAAACGGGATTCAATATTAAATATACGAGATCTTTAAATCACCAAAAAATTTTAACCCAGACTTTTTATAGGCGCCCGTGTGAAAAGATGTACACGTTAATGCATATTCATGGATTAAGCGATAATGGACCCTCACCTTTGTCTTTGATGGCTAATTTTGGGCGACCAGTATGACTTACAGAATTCGTGTTAACTTTTTTAGAATGCGTGATTCCATTTTAAATATTCGAGATCTTTAATTCAGCTAAAAAGCTCAACCCGGAATTTTTAAACGCGCCCGTGTGAAAACATGTAAACTTTTAATTTGAACGTCCCCAAATGTCCCGTTTTGAAATTGGATCGCCCATTTTGGTATGATCTGAAAGAGTGTTTTAATACCTTTCAGAACATGTGCGGTTCTATGCCCACACGTTTTTCTGGGACGTACCGGGAAGCTTTTAACGTGTAAAATTCAAAGGCTTTTTTTCCACATTTTTGTTTTGAAAACTTTCTCGACTTTTTCATTTTAAAGCACGTACATTAATCTTGATTAAATACTCGTGAAATTTTAAATTTCGTCCCGGATGCTTAGTTATGGGCACTTTTCGATTTTCACGACACGGCTCCAGTTTTTATTTTTTTGCGTCAAGTTGGTACTTTTGAAATGGGTTTTTTTTCTTTAGGCCGATGCTGAATACTTGCCCGTACAGGGGGATGAAAAAACTTAACGGATTTCATCCGTGCCGTGTTTTTGCCGGAATTTGTCTATGAGAATTTTTCAATGTCGTCAAAAAGCAAGTTTGAATTTTTTTTTATTTTTTTTTACCAAAATGGTGGGGTCTCATGGCTATTGACGACATATTGAACGTACCCAAACGTACCCGACACGTACCGTCTCTGATATTTTTTGGCAGTAACAGCTAATTGTGTAATTTTGATTTTTTAATTTTCGTCTTGGAACGTCCCCCAAATCTACCGTTTTGAATTTGGACAATCCATTTTGGTATCATCTGAAAGAGCGTTTCAATACCTTTCTATACATGTGCATTTTTTTGACTACACGTTTTCCGGGCCGTACCGGGAAGCTTTTGAACGTGCTAAAATTTTAATTTTTGGTTTTTGACCGCCCAAAGTACGAATTTGTTATGACTTTTTTCTGAATTTTTTGTCGGAATAACTTTTTTACATTCCTAATGAAATATGTTTAGTTTTTATTTTATCAAAAAAACTCAAAACACTACAACGGTGGGGTGCCGTATACATTGATGTAATCTGAAGATGATCAATTTCGACACGCACATTTGGCCTAAATGGCTTATTGTAGGAGACCTGTATGACTTACAGACTTTGTGTTAACTTTTTATTAAAACGGGATTCAATATTAAATATACGAGATCTTTAAATCACCAAAAAATTTTAACCCAGACTTTTTATAGGCGCCCGTGTGAAAAGATGTACACGTTAATGCATATTCATGGATTAAGCGATAATGGACCCTCACCTTTGTCTTTGATGGCTAATTTTGGGCGACCAGTATGACTTACAGAATTCGTGTTAACTTTTTTAGAATGCGTGATTCAATTTTAAATATTCGAGATCTTTAATTCAGCTAAAAAGCTCAACCCGGAATTTTTAAACGCGCCCGTGTGAAAACATGTAAACTTTTAATTTGAACGTCCCCAAATGTCCCGTTTTGAAATTGGATCGCCCATTTTGGTATGATCTGAAAGAGTGTTTTAATACCTTTCAGAACATGTGCGGTTCTATGCCCACACGTTTTTCTGGGACGTACCGGGAAGCTTTTAACGTGTAAAATTCAACTTTTTTGTTTTTGACCGCCTTAAGTACGAATTTGTTATGAATGTTTTCGGAATTTTTTATTAGAATTACTTTTTTACATTCTTAATGAAATATGTTTAGTTTTTATTTTATCAAAAAAGCTCAAAACACTACGACGGTGGGGTGCCGTATACATTGATGTAATCTGAAGATGATCAATTTCGACACGCACATTTGGCCTAAATGGCTTATTGTAGGAGACCTGTATGACTTACAGACTATGTGTTAACTTTTTTAAAAAGCGTGATTCAATATTAAATATACGAGATCTTTAAATCACCAAAAAAGCTCAACCCGGACTTTTTATAGGCGCCCGTGTGAAAAGATGTACACGTTAATGCATATTCATGGATTGAGCGATAATGGACCCTCACCTTTGTCTTTGATGGCTAATTTTGGGCGACCAGTATGACTTACAGACTTCGTGTTAACTTTTTTAGAATGCGTGATTCAATTTTAAATATTCGAGATCTTTAATTCAGCTAAAAAGCTCAAACCGGAATTTTTAAACGCGCCCGTGTGAAAACATGTTAAATTTTATTTTAGAACGTCCCCAAATGTCCCGTTTTGAAATTGGATCACCCATTTTGGTATGATCTGAAAGAGTGTTTTAATACCTTTCAGAACATGTGCGGTTCTATGCCCACACGTTTTTCTGGGACGTACCGGGAAGCTTTTAACGTGTAAAATTCAACTTTTTTGTTTTTGACCGCCTTAAGTACGAATTTGTTATGAATGTTTTCGGAATTTTTTATTAGAATTACTTTTTTACATTCTTTATGAAATATGTTTACTTTTTATTTTATCGAAAAACATCAAATTATGACGACAGGGGGGTTCCGTGTACATCGATGTAATGTGAAGATAATCAAATTTGGCACTCTTCTTTGTCTTTGATAGCTTATTGTGGGCGCTAGGTATGACTTACAGACTTTGTGTAAACTTTTTTACAAAACGTGATTCAATATTAAATATACGCAATCTTTAAATATCCGAAAAATCTCAACCCGGACCTTTTATACGCGCCCGTGTGAAAACATGTACACGTTAATACATATTCATAAATTGAGTGGTAATGATCAATCACATAATATCGATTATGAACAATTATTTTGCAAGTCGATAATCGCAAAAAGTAATCGATACTAGTATTCATTTCTATTTTTCCCAACTAGGCCTAATTTAAATACGCCGGCGTTAGACTATTGACATCCGCATAATTATAATTACAATATTGATTTCATTTAAGGTGTTCCACATTAATACAAATAAACACGCTAAACAATTACTCGTCAACTGTGAAATGATTAGCCAAACAACAACAACAACAACAACAACAACAATCGATCAATCGATTAGTTTCAAGTCGATGATTACGACCAACAATGGATTCGTGTTTCGAAGAAAAGACAGGCGCATGCTTTTGCTGAGCCTAGAAGAACGTGTGTAGAATTTCAAAGAAGAATAAATTGATTTGACCGAGTTTTAAGCAGGTTCTGAAGAGAAAAGATGAAGGTAATTACTCTACAATATGTACAGAGTATTTTAGTACTATTTTTATTGTTTTCCATTACGTATTAGTGACGCAATTTGTAGTTATGTGTACGACGAAATGGCCTAGGCTAAACACACGCTAGGTCTAGGGCTGCGCCCAGTCAAATCTCTAAGCTACAGCCTATTACCAATTAGATGTACATCAGAAACGTGTATACTGTACTTGAAGTAACATTACGAATTCATACGAGTACGTGCATCTTATTTTAAGTCCACACATAGTGCTAATTTTTAATTTTGACTACAGCCTGGGTGTAGGCCTAGGGCCCTATACAGGCCTAGGGTCATAACTGTACCATTCTATCATGATGGATAGTCAACTGTGTTGTTTAGGCCTACTGTTTACTGACAAAACAATTTAATGTTTAGGATTTGACGGGAAACAAGAAGCGGCAGAAGAGCCAGAAGGATGCGGCCCGGAGACGAGCGAAACGCGAGGCAACACGAGCTGCAGTGGCCGAGCAAGCAGTTGCAGCAGTCATGGCGGTGCAACCACCATTAGGACCGAATGGTATGTTGGAATTTAACATATTAGGGTGTTTTATGTCGAAAAGTGTGCGTATTTGGCGCTGTCGTATTGCGGGGAAAATTGCCAAAAATTCTAATGTCTATTGGATACATTTGTGACTCTTTAACTGTAAATAGAATTGAATGGGGCATCTTTTTATAATGAAATTTTTTAAAGATTTTTGTCCCGTTAAAAATTTAACGGCACCCAAACTCGAAAAATTTTCGAAATCTCAATTTGACGATTTTGGTACGTTTTAACTGTGTCACATTCAAACGACTCTGTCCGTCGAACCAAACGAGATATAACGTTCGTTTTTGTTTCGTTACCGTCGGGCAACATCTGGGTAACTACATTTTGGAATTTTTTTGGATTTGTCCCGGAACTTTCGTCAATCAAATTGTGTACATTTGGTACCGCGTGCAGATAAAATCGTTTAGTACAGATTTCCTCACACATTTTTGTTTCCGAATTGAATTGACTTTTTCATTTTTAAAGTCCTAAGGTAACAAACAGGAACACCAATCAAATTTTTGAATTTCGTCCCGGATGCTTAGTTATAGCCACTTTTCCATTTTTTCGGCACGGCTTCAATTTTGATTTTTTTGTATCAAGTTGGTACTTTCAAAATAGGTTTTTTTTTCTTTAGGCCGATGCTGAAAGCTTGCCCGTACAGGGGCATGAAAAAACATTTTCGAAAAGTCACCCCTAAACCAAATGATAAATGTTCGCGCAACGCACTTTTCACGGCGATCTAAAAACACGCATACAAAAGTTTTTATTTTGTATATAAAATGGGTTTTGAATATGCCATTTAACAAAAATTTGTGTTAAGCATTAATAAGTGGACATAAATCAATTTGAAAATGTTATTTTCAAAAATGTGACTTTACGGGTGTCCGAGTTACGGTGCTTTAACGGAGTTCATCCGTCCCGTGTTTTTACCGGAAATTGTCTATGAGAATTTTTAAATGTCTTAAAAAATCAAGTTTGAATTATTTTAATTTTGAAAAATAACCACTAAACTTGATTATTAACGAAGTGATTTTTGAATTTCGTCCCGGATGCTTAGTTATGGGCACTTTTCCATTTTTTCGAAACGGCTTCAGTTTTTATTTTTTTGCATCAAGTTGGTACTTTCAAAATAGGTATTTTTTTCTTTTGGCCGATGCTGAATACTTGCCCGTACAGGGGGATGAAAAAACATTTTCAAAAAGTCACCCCTAAACCAAATGACAAACGTTCGCGCAACGCACTTTTCACGGCGATCTAAAAACACGCATACAAAAGTTTTTGTTTTGTATATAAAATGGGTTTTAAATATGCCATTTAACAAAACTTTGTGTTAAGCATTAATTAGTGGACATAAATCAATTTGAAAATGTTATTTTCAAAAATGTGACTTTACGGGTGTCCGAGTTACGGTGCTTTAACGGAGTTCATCCGTCCCGTGTTTTTACCGGAAATTGTCTATGAGAATTTTAAATGTCTTAAAAAATCAAGTTTGAATTATTTTAATTTTGAAAAATAATCACTAAACTTAATTATTAACGAAGCGATTTTTGAATTTCGTCCCGGATGCTTAGTTATGGGCACTTTTCCATTTTTTCGACACGGCTTCAGTTTTTATTTTTTTGCATCAAGTTGGTACTTTCAAAATAGGTATTTTTTTCTATAGGCCGTTGCTGAATACTTGCCCGTACAGGGGGATGAAAAAACATTTACAAAAAGTCACCCCTAAACCAAATGACAAACGTTCGCGCAACGCACTTTTCACGGCGATCTAAAAACACGCATACAAAAGTTTTTGTTTTGTATATAAAATGGGGTTTAAATATGCCATTTAACAAAACTTTTTGTTTAGCATTAATAAGTGGACATATTTATATATGAAAATGTTATTTTTTAAAATGTGACTTTACGGGTGTCTGAGTGTGCGTATTTGGCGCAGTTGTATTGCGGGGAAAATTGCCAAACATTCGAATGTCTTTCGGAGACATTTTTCACTCTTTAACTGTAAATAGAATTGAATCTTTTTGTAATGAAATTTTTTTAATATTTTTGTCCCGTTCAAAATTTACGGACACCCAAACTCGAAAAATTTACGGAATCTCAATTTGACGATTTTTGTACGTTTTAACTGTGTCACATTCAAACGACTCTGTCCGTCGAACCAAACGAGATATAACGTTCGTTTTTGTTTCGTTACCGTCGGGCAACTTCTAGGTATCTACATGTTGGAATTTTTTTGGATTTGTCCCGGAACTTTCGTCAATCAAATTGTGTACATTTGGTACCGCGTGCAGATAAAATCGTTTAGTACAGATTTTCTCACAAATTTTTGTTTCCGAATTAAATTGACTTTTTCATTTTTAAGGTCCTAAGGTAACAAACAGGAACACCAATCAAATTTTTGAATTTCGTCCCGGATGCTTAGTTATGGGCACTTTTCCATTTTTTCAACACGGCTTCAGTTTTGATTTTTTTACATCAAGTTGGTACTTTTGAAATAGGTTTTTTTTCTTTAGGCCGATGCTGAAAGCTTGCCCGTACAGGGGCATGAAAAAACATTTTCGAAAAGTCACCCCTAAACCAAATGACAAATGTTCGCGCAATACACTTTTCATGGCGATTTAAAAACCCGCATACAAAAGTGTTTGTTTTGAATATAAAATGGGTATTAAATATGCCATTTAACAAAACTTTGTGTTTAGCATTAGTAAGTGGACATAAATCTATTTGAAAATGTTAAATTCGAAAATATGACTTTACGGGTGTCCGAGTTACGGTGCTTTAATGGATTTCATCCGTCCCGTGTTTTTGGCAGAAATTGTCTATGAAAATTTTTAAATGTCTAAAAAAAACATGTTTGAATTTTTATACATTTTTTTTTCTCAAAATGGTGGGGTCTCATGGCTATTGACATCATATTGAACATACCCAGACGTACCCGTTGTTCACGTTCAATTGTCAACATTTACCGTTTACAATAATAATTACACAATTACATTTATTGTTCACACACTCGGGTTAAATGCCGCCACACTTAGCATTCCCCACTTTTCAAAAACACTGTAATTTTGTAAAGTTGTCTACTCATGCCTACATTAATTTACTTTTCTTTTTTCACATGCCGTGCAACAGGTGTTGTAGAGCAATCGCAACCAGGCCACACCTCGAACTCTGGTTCTGCAAGTGGCTCGATTGCCTCGATTGCAGACCAACATGCATGGCCCCCACTGCCGACGAGACTACAAAATACAGGTAAGAGTGGTGCCGAGGCTCCTGTGCGTCCCTCAAGGCCCCTTAGGGGAACTAGGGGGACGGCAGGGGCAGGTGCTGTTGTCAAGGCGACGTTGCCCCCTCGCCGGAGTGGACGCATCTCCGCACAATCATCGACATCCGGAGACAGCGTCGTCTCCAACATCCCGTCTACAGCAAGTGCCGAGGTCAGCGAGCCGCCGTCACCGGTCGCCGACGAAGTAACGACGATCCATCGTCGTACTAGAAAGAGGAAGACTCCATCCGTTGTCGAGGCCACGTTGCCCCCCCGCCGGAGTGGACGCATCTCAGCACAATCCTCGACATCCGGAGATAGCGTCATCTCGAACACCCCGTCTACAGCCCGAGGGGCCATAAAGAGGGGAAGAGTTGTGCCGGAGACGGATGTCGCTGATAAGTCTTCAACATCTGGAGACAGCTTCGTCCCAAACACCCCGTCTACGGCCCGAGGGGCCATTAAGAGGGGAAGAGTTGTGCCGGAGACGGACGACTCTGAACAGTCTTCAACATCTGGAGACAGTTTTGTCCCGAACACCCCGTCTACAGCCCGAGGTGCCATAAAGAGGGGAAAAGTTGTCCCGGAGACGGACGACTCTAATCAGTCTTCAACATCTGGAGACAGCTTCGTCCCAAACACCCCGTCCACATCCAGAGGGGCCACAAAGGGTGGGAAAGTTGTGCCACAGTTGGCCGCTACACCCACGAGCTCATCCGCCGCCGGTCACGTGTCCGCGGTCAACCAAGACCCGGACGACGACGACGATGACGACGACGACGAGCGCATGTATGTGTATGTTCAAATGGAAGAATTGGACGCACAGTACAACAAGCTGTACGTGCCCGGAGATGGTAACTGCCTCTTCAGATGTCTCAGTCACATCCAGATGGGACACCAGGACGACCACCAGCGTATAAGGCGCGAGGTCGTCGATTACATCACCAACCACTGGGCCGACTTCGGCGTGTTCTATGAACAGGCGTATCGTGACGTCCACCACTATTGCCGGGAGATGTCCAACGAGCACGTCTACGGCAACGAAATGGAGGCACTAGCCTTTGCCCGCATCTACGAAGTAAATTTGAAGGTGCACCGGCAAATAAAGCCCACGTTGGTGCTGTGGAACCTTCAGTGTTACAGAGAAGGCGGAGATGCTCCGTACAATCACCTGCTGTTCTCTGGCATGGCCGAAGACAACTACTTGGACGGCCACTACGTGGTGCTAGAGTTACGGGGCAACATACCCGACTACGAAAGTGCCGACGGCGCCACGGAGTCTGACAAAGACGAGTCTCTACACTCCGAAGCTTCCTCGCCGTCAGAGGAGTCGGACTCTTCTGTCTCTTCCACGAGCAGAACATCCTTTAGATCAAACTTTAGGAAAAAACGCGTTTCTGTGAAAAAAGCGGGATCACAAACGTTTAAAAAATTACGACGCAAGTATAACGAGGCGGCAAAAAAACGTAAGGAAGCCGCCCTGGAACAAGCCGCTCGTGACGCAATCGCCGAGGAGGAAGCGGCCGAGGACGTTGCAGACAACGTTCCCAACCCGATGGAAGGACCGGAACTGCCAGACTTTGTGTTTGCAGAGCCCACCTTCCGACCCGACGTGGCCAACAGACGTGTGCCCACGACGTACCGCGACGCGGTCTCCCTAGAGGGAGAAGATGTCGAGCCGGTGTCTTGCGGGAATCTCACCGCCAGATGTCCCGTACCCCACTGTCTTGCACTCCACTTCGAGAAGGAGAAGAAGAACGTCAAGGGTCTATACAACACGTGTTGCACCCTGGGCAAAATTAAACTCGACGCCCTCAACGAGTGTCCCGAGATGCTGCGCGCGCTGCTGACGGAAAACGATCCCGCCGGCAACGGCAAACACTTTCGGGAACACATCCGTCAGTACAACTCTGCGTTCCAGTTTGCTTCGTTTAACGCGGACAATATCATCGCGCTGGGACCCGGTGCGCCTTCCTTCAAGATCCAGGGCAACATCTATCACAGGATGCACTGCGTGGATCCGCTGCCGGACAAACCGAGGAAGCAGAACCAGATCTACTTTGTGGATGCTGACCGGGTGACGGACGCGAGACTTAATGTCGAGCCAAAGTGCAAGGACAACGTGTTGCGTGCCGTCGAAACAATGATCAGGGAGATCAATCCGTTCTGCGCCGCCTTCCTCATGATGAAGGACGTTCTCGAAACAGAACGTGCAGAAGCAGAGGCCGCCGGCATTCCGCCGCGCGAGGTCATCCTCAATCTGGTGGTAGATGTAAACACCAACCTAAGGACCCATAACCTGCCGACCAGCCCGAGCGAGATCGCAGTCATCTTTTTCGGTGACAGTCCGCCGTTCAAGGTCGACGCCAGATGCCACTCCAAGTCGACCGGTTCGCGGGACATCTACCGTCTCGCCGGCACCCTGGACCCCATGGTCTACCCGTTGTTGTTTCCCTGCGGAGACATTGGTTTCCACTTGAAACTAAAGCATGTTCCCCAGTACGCCACTGCCAAGAGAAACTTTGTAACCATGCGTCAGTACTACAAGTACCGTTTGGCCATACGCGACGCCTTCAGCGTCCTCCACCACTCTGGCAAGCTATTCCAGCAGTACATTGTCGACGCGTGGGTCAAGGTTGAGGGCAACGCACTCAACTGGTTACTTAAAAACCAGCCCAAGTTGCGTCGCGACTCCTACGCCGGCCTCGCGGACCACGTAGCCCGCCAGGCCGAGGAGCAGGGCGCAGCCGTCGGCATGATCACCATCATGCCATCAAAAACAATCAACTCGCCGCGGTACTTTGCCCAGAACTGTCAGGACGCGATGACGGTGATGATCAAGTACGGCAAACCCGACTACATGATAACCATGAGTTCCAATCCCGGCTGGCCGGAGATCAAAGAGAACCTACGTCGCGGCGAGGAGGCCAACAACCGTCCCGACATCTGCACGCCCGTCTTCCAATTGAGGCTCGAGATTCTGCTCGACGAACTCAAGAACAAAAAGGTGCTTGGACACGTGCTAAACTACGTGTACGCCATCGAGTTCCAGAAGCGGGGACTACCACACGCCCACATTGTCGTAATAATGAAGGATTGCGATAAGCCTAAGACGGGCGACGACCTCGACAAGGTCGTCAGGGCCGACATCCCGGACCCCGTCACCGAGCCAAGACTTTACAAGTTGGTCACCAAGTTGATGATCCACCACAAGTGTTCGGTCAAGTGCTGGAAGACCAACACGAGGGTGTGCTCCAAGTACTACCCGAAGCCCTACTCCCCGTTGACCATATTCAACGACAAGGGCAGAGCCAAACACAGGCGTATCCCCCCCAGCGAGGGAGGACATTCGTTTGTCAAGGCGGGAATAACCTACACGGACGCGGATGTCGTGCCGTACAATCCCTATTTGTTGCTGCGACAGAACGCTCACATCAACGTCGAGCCGTGCGTCAGCGATCGCTGCTACATGTACATTTGCGATTACATCACCAAGGGTAACGCCAGTGCACAGGTCAGTTTCCGCGAAATTGCCAACAGAATCGCAGGTCCCGCCGCGGCCGGTACCACTGCCGCCGCCGCCACCACTGCCACCGCCGGCACTACTGCCGCTGGCAACCCGGCTGCCGCCGCCGGCACCACCGCAACCCTTGATTACAACGAGGTCAAGACGTACGAGACGTACCGTTATGTGAGCGCCCCGGAGGCCTGCTATCGCATCTACGAGTACCCCATGTTCGTCAACACGGACACGGTTTACAGGCTGCCACTCCACCTCGAAAACAACCAAACGGTTGTGTTCAACGAGGGCAGGGAGCAAGAGGCGTATGAAGCCGCCATGAACAAGAAAACCATGCTGACCGGCTGGTTCATCTTAAACGGCCAGGCCGACGAAGCGGGTCAAGTCGCCAGGACAACGACATACGACAAGGCCCCGCTCCAGTTCATGTGGAACAAAGATCCGGGCATCTGCCGTTGGCAGTTGAGGCAAAGGAATTTCGATAACATCGCGTCGAGATTGTACGACGTGTCTCCCAGGCACGTCGAACTGTTCCACATGCGAATTTTACTCACGCACGTGCGTGGGGCGACCTCGTTCGCGAGCCTTCGTACTGTCGACGAAGAGGTGTGCCCCACGTTCAAGGAGGCGTGCGTGCGTCGTCACCTTCTCGAGGACGACGACGAGTACGACAAGGCGATGGAACGGGCTACCGACATGAGGGGATCCCGTATGGTACGCCAGCTGTTTGCCTACATCCTGTTAAACTGCCTCCTTACGGACCCGGTGGGCATGTATGACAGACACATGCCCAAGATGACGGAAAGCTATCTTCGTTGCGGCATGAGCCAAGACGAGGCCGTCAGGAGGTGTCTCGCGCACATATCCAGCATCCTGGTGCGCAACAACTCTAGCAACACGGATCACGGTCTACCCGAACCAGGACTCCCGCCGCCCGACGCCGCAGCCGTTCCCGACCCCGAGGAGCCGGCCAGGAGTTCTACAGGTGGATTCTACCTGTCTCGCGTCGATGCGCGGGCACGACTAGCACAACTCAACGTCCAACAGCGGGCGGTTTACGACGCCGTCGTCGAGGACGTTGAGCGTTACGCTGTCGGCGAGCACCACACTCACAAGATGGTGTACGTCGACGGACCCGGCGGAACGGGAAAAACGTTTATGCTAAACACCTTGATAGGCAACCTACAGCATCAGGGTCTCATAGTGGAGGCGTGCACTTGGACGGGCATCGCCGCCACGCTGCTGTTCGGCGGGCAAACGTGCCACGGCCTATTCGGCCTGCCGTTTAATCTCGACAAGGATTCGACTGTCAATATCACCGCCAAGTCGCCAAAGGCGGCGAAACTCATGAACGCTTCCGTGATTGTCATCGACGAGGTGTCGATGGTCAACAAGGAGGTGTTCAGATGCGTCGACAACTTCCTCAGGTTCATGACCAACAGGGAGGACGTCCCCTTCGGGGGCAAGCCAATGCTGTTTGGAGGTGACTTCCGACAGCTTCTACCCGTCGTCTCGTCCAACGAGACGCACAAAACCGTCGAGTCGTGCCTAAAGTTCTCTTACCTGTGGCCGCTCATGCGCAAATTCAAACTCGTCGACAATCTGCGCGCCGGCCCCGGACAACAGCAGTGGGCCACGTGGCTGCTGGCCCTGGGCAACGGCACTCTGCCGCAGGCCATGCCACCGCCCATGCACGACATGGTCGAGCTCGACCCGTCTTGCAAGGTGGTCGGCAACGACATGGCGAGAATTATATTCGGACAGACGCTCGACGAGGACGTCGCCCACAGGGCCATCCTCACGCCCACAAACTACATGGTGGGATGTATCAACGAGCAGATACTCGCCGCGCTGCCCGGCGAAAAGGTGACTTTCTACAGCGCCGACAAACTAATCGAGCAGCACAACGACGGTCCCCGGATCACCCAGGAGGTGCTCAACGAGATGGCACCGCACAGATTCCCTCCTCACGAATTGAATGTCAAGGTCGGCGCCATTGTCATGTTGCTGTGCAACGTCGACCTGGCCGAGGGACTCACCAACGGCACCCGCATGGAGGTGCTCAACGCCCACCAGAACCTCTTGCATTGCAAGATCGTGACTGACGGGAAATTCGCCGGCAATACAACTTACATGCCGCGCATGAAAATGATCTATGACGACATACGTAAATTTCCATTCAAGATGGAGCGGGTGCAATTCCCCGTGAAACTTTCGTACGCGATGACCATCAACAAGGCGCAGGGGCAGACCTTCGACAGGATCGGTCTGATCCTCGACCGGCCGTGCTTCTCCCACGGACAGTTGTACGTGGCCGCCAGCCGCGTCTCCCAGATGGACAAGTTCATGGTGAACGTGACAGAGTCCTCCCAACAGGGCTCCCTGTCGAAAGACGACCCCACCAGGTTGTATGTCGCCAACGTCGTTTGGCGTGAGGTTCTGCGCGAGTGAATGTTTCAGGTGCTACGCGAGTTAAGGGTAACACACCCCTGTACCCCAGCACGTGAAAACATTTCGCAGCGCGATTAAAGGGTTCAGGTGCTGTGTGAGTAAAGGGTTCATCACCCCTTTACGACCAGCACGTGAAAACATTTGGCTGCGCGAGTTTAGGGTTTTACACCCATTTACCCCAGCAATAAAATCAATAGGAAACGTTCTACGTATACTAAAAAATAAGGGCCTTTGACGTGCTTGCCCCCCCCCCCCCCCCCCTGGGGTGGTTCCCCAACTTACTCGACACGTAAACGTGAATTACACTAACGCCAACGGTTACACGGACAATGGGGAACCCTCCATCCCAACTTACGTTAACGACGCCCTCCACCACGACATTAGGATTTATTACAATAGACATGCATAAAAATTGTCGTTTACCATTACATGCTGTTGGTTGGTTTCGTGGGACAAGGGAAATTAATGCATTTTACAATGTTCTTATGCATATTTGCGTCTGTCGACACATCTCCAACGATCTGTTTCAATCCTTTCTTTGACAAGATATTCGTTTTCAGTTATGGCACGTTGTTACCACACTCTTCTGGTCGTGCACCTCTTTTGATTCATGTACCATGTGTTTTCCAGAGTAAAAAATTATAAACAACACACTGTTGTGATGCTAGATTATGCCAAACATTGTATTCAGAAAAGCAAGTGATTTTTCACAAACATTGGTCAACATCACTCTTACCAGACAAACATCAAACAATGATACATGTTGTTTTCAAATGCAAACTACAAATACTTCCTACCGCCTCTACATCACGTTGTGTAACTCTACTGCAAAGGTAATCATAACTAATCTTTTCATTTCAGCCTGTTGCACATGCCGCTACACGTCCATTGTATACCAATTTAATTACATTTACTTTTCTAGGTCCGACAGGTCGGTGATCCAGTCAACCAGACAAGAACGTTTAGTATTTGTTCCGACGTCCTACGCTAGACACACGCTGTAAGATAATCATAAGTCATCCTTTCATTTCAGCCAGTTGCACATGCCGTTACACGTCCATTGTATACCAATTTAATTACATTTACTTTTCTAGGTCCTACAGGTCGGTGATCCAGTACACCAGACAAGAACGTTTAGAATTTGTTCAGACGGCCTACGCTAAACACACGCTGTAAGATTCTACCATTACAAATTACAATCAACGCTTCCGTGTGGACATTCGTCATTTACCATATGTGTGTGTGTGCAGTCTTGGGACATGGTCAACTTCCAGTTTCTGTCATTCCTCGCACGGATCATCAAGTCAATGTCGGCTATTTGGATACATGTTTTACTTTGAATGTGAATGTAGCGTGGCACACCGGTCCAGTGGGCAACGATGTGGCGTACCTGGTCAACAATAATTACCTCATTGTATTCTCTCGTGCACAACACGGTACGGATTGCGGTTAACTTTTGTCGGCATCTCGCACCAATGTGAATGTGCCCAATTCCTTTTGCTCATTACCCATTCCCAACGAAACCAACCACGACGTACTCATGTATGGGACAAACTATTGCAACAATTTCTTTTCGGGAGGGGGGTGGAATGACACGACACGACTTACAAAGATTGAGATATTTGTACTAGTCTTAAACAATTATGCAAATAATTTTATGGAAAGAAAAAATACAACAATAGAAGAACATTATTCAAACATTTAAACCTTATTTATACATTAAAATCAATTTACTTTATATTTATATCAATCTTTGTGGATTTCACTTTTAATTCATTTCAATTAATATTGCTCGTCAAACCACAATGCTATTCATGATACTAACTACTAACAATCACAATACAACAATGTTCATAAACATACCGCTATTCAACAATTATTGGTGGCAATTAACATCTACAAACAATGTCTCAATCTAGGCCCTTTGTGACTGATGCAATGCTAGTGACGGTACCTAAAAGGATATTCACACGGCGAACCGAAAGTTCACGGTTGGTCCGTCACTCCCGAACGAGTGTTCGAACCTTCTCAAGCTTTTGGTTTTCTTTGTGAGTAGAGGCCCCGATGTGTTCGGCCATACCGGGTAGCGGTACCTTATAGGACATTCACACGGCGATCCGAAAGTTCACGGTTGGTACGTCACTCCAAGACGAGTTGTCAAACCTTCACAAACTTTTGGTTTTCTGTGCGAGTAGAGGCCCCGTAGTGTTCGGCCTTACCTGATAGTGGAAAATGACGGTACCTAAAAAGGATATTCACACGGCGATCCAAAACACCACGGTTGGTCCTTCACTCCCGGACGAGTTGTCGAACCTTCTGAAGGTTTTGGTTTTCTGTGCGAGTAGAGGCCCCAAAGTGATTTGGCCTTACCGGTTGACGGTACCTACTAGGACATTCTCACGGCGATCCGAAAGTTCACGGTTGGTACGACACTCCAAGACGAGTTGTCAAACCTTCTCAAACTTTTGGTTTTCTGTGCGAGTAGAGGCCCCGCAGTGATTTGGCCTTACCGGATAGTGGTACCTAACAGGACATTCAAACAGCGATCCAAAAGTTCGCGATTGATACGTCACTCCAAGACGAGTAGTCAAACATTCTCAAACTTTTGGTTTTCTGTGCGAGTAGAGGCCCCAAAGTGATTTGGCCTTACCGGTTGACGGTACCTAATAGGACATTCTCACGGCGATCCGAAAGTTCACGGTTGGTACATCACTCCAAGACGAGTTGTCAAACCTTCAACTTTTGGCTTTCTGTGCGAGTAGAGGCCCCGAAGTGATTTGGCCTTACCACTTAAGTAGTTTAATTATGGCATGACCCGCACCATACATGACAAATACGACGGAGAGAATTCGCAAATGCCTATACATCTGTAATTTACAAAATACTAGTGACAAATGATGATCACCTTCATAGACCGAGTAATGTAAGTCGCGAGGTTGAATTCTCTCCCATTAACTACACTCAGAGTATGTTGTGTAAAGTAATTGGGTAACGAAAACGAAGGTCACCTTCACGTGCCCCGGGTCGTGTTAAAATAATGCATACTCTGAGGTACGCACGGACATACTGAGACGCAACGGGGGCAAGCGAAGCAGATGACATCCGCCATCGTGCCGCTGACAGAGAGAGAGGGACTCGACAATGCGGTATGTATGTCAGTGGTTGTGCTACCCAAACAAACAATACCCTATACTAACAATAAATCTTTCCTGTTGCAGTCACCCGCTGTATGCGCGACAACCAGTTCCGTGTACATCTCCATGCGGTTCAACGTCTCGTCAACACATCTACCCACGTCGACGTCGGTATGACACATCCGTTGTCACATTAGTTCTTCTGCATCATGTAAATATCATTGGATTCTACACACAAGACATTCATCAGACCGTTTCTAGACGACGCATTTACATCAACAAACGTGACTAGAAAATATACAAGTAAAACCTTATGTAACAAATGTATACATTGTTACCTATATGTTGGCGACACGTCCATTCTTTGGATCGAGATCCACAAAAACAATATTGTCGTCAACTAGAACGACACAAACATTTACAAACGTAGGGAAATGCACGGTATTGAAGGGTACACTCGATGGCAAGAGCTGAATCGAGTAGGTTCTCCATAAGAGTGTGTCTTCAACTCTGTGTAAAACTACAATGTGGTATTTAATAATAACCAATGGACATCAGTCGTTACATTAGTCACGTTCCTCCACGAGCTCCCTCGCTCTCCTACATCGTGTGAAAAACATTCCATTCTGCACACAAGCCAATCGTCTGATTGTTTCAATACGACGCAATAACATCATCAAACAAGACATGAAAATTAAAAAAAAAAACACAATATTACACATGTATTCATTGTTACCTACATGTTGTCGACACGTCCATTCTTTGAAATAGAGATCCAATTTAAGATTAATGTCGTCACCTAGGACGGCAAAAACACGTACAAACGTAGGGAATTGCACGGCTTTGAAGGGTACACTCGATGACTAGAGCTGAATCGAGTAGGTTCTCCATACGAGTGTTGTCTTCAACTCTGTGTACATCCACAATGCGGTATTTAGTAATAACCAATGAACGTGTCGACATTATTTTGTAAACTATTTCAAATTGTGTTCTAATAATGTATATACACAAATATATACAAATGTATTATGTGAATATCATTCAATTCTACACACAAAACATTCGTCCAAACATTTCAATACGACGCAATAACATCAACAAACGAGAAAAGAAAATTTACATGTAAAACAAATTGAAACAAAGGTTTTCATTGTTATGTATAATATGTTGCCGACACGTCCATTCTTTCGGATAGAGATCCACATTAATATTTTTGTCGTCACCTAGGACGGCACAAACACGTACAAACGTAGGGAATTGCACGGCAATGAAGGGTACACTCGATGGCTAGAGCTGAATCGAGTAGGTTCTCCATACGAGTGTGTCTTCAACTCTGTGTACATCCACTATGCGGTATTTAATAATAACCAATGTACGTGTCGACATTATTTTGTAAACTATTTAAAATTGTGTTCAATAAATGTATAGACAAAAATACATACAACACAAGAATTATTATTGTAATTTCCACTTAGATACATGTAATTTCAAAAAAATTTATTCTAATAATAAATCACAAATGAATACAATTTAACACGTCATCGTTGTACATTACTGCCAATGATCTACATTTTCCGATATCACGAGTTGATTGCAAAGTGATTACAAACATTTACAATGCTAATGATGTAAATTAAAAAAAAAAAAAAATGTAATAGCATAGTATATAAAGTTCAAGAGTCAAGTGTGAATAGGCAAGCGGCCGGCAACCAGAGAAGCGCGCTGTAGGGAACGCTTCTCGGCTCCTTAGAAAAAAAAAAAATTCTAACATTTGGAAATTTTTTAAAATGAATTATTTTTTTCTTTCTTCAGAATCACATAATTTTCAAGTTTCTTTCTTAACTCAATTATCCACAACAGTTTTCGATGACATGTTCATAGAAGAACGCGAAAATTTATCTAACACTATTAAAATTTACAACTTTAAAAAATTATTTTTTTGAAAATTTTAAATTTTTACAATTTTTCAACTTTTTTCAAGTTTTCCAAAAAGTGGGGTACTTGAAAATTATTCAAACACTTAAAAATTTTTCGCCATGAATTTTTTTTTCTTTTTTCAAAAAATTTTCAACATGAATTTCTTTTTTTAAATTTTTTTTTTCTTTTTTCCAAACGACAAGTTTTCCAAAAAGTGACTAAAAAAAGTGACTAAAAAAAAAAAAAAAAAAAAAAAACAAGTGACTCGTCCCAAAAAAGTCGAGTTTTCCATTAAGTGACATTTCCAAACAGTGACGCCAGCGGCGGCTCAAGGCCGCTTTAGCGGTCTTGTCTATATTCCATAATGTGGTAGTCCCCGCGCTCGAGCTCGCGCGGCCATTCCGCTACCCCCAAAACCCTCGGCACGCCCACGCACGGGAACATTTCCCCACATCTGTCGCTACAGAATTGACCGCCTGGCCTTCCCCTACAAGTGGGTATTTTTTTCGACCCTGTGCGTCAACCCCTTTTCAAACCCCGACGAGTTTAATGTCGCAAAGTGTGCGTATTTGGCTATGTCCAAGTGCGGTAAAAATTGTAAAAAATAGTAATGTTTTTTTGGGGTTTTTGTCGACGCTTTAGATCGAAAGTCAATTGAATGGAGCATCTTTTTGTCATGAAAGGTTTTCGTATAAAGTGTCCCGTTCAAAAGTTACGGGCACCCAAACACGAACAATGTTCGACGTCTCGATTTGACGGATTTGATACCCGTTTAATGTGTCACATTCAAACGGCTCTGCCCGTCGAACCAAATGAGATATAACATTCTGGTTTGTTTTGTTAGCGGCGCTTACCCTTTGGGTAATTGGGTTTTGAAACATTTTGGATTCGTCCCGGAACTTTCGCCAATCAAATTGTGTACATTTGGTAAAGTGTGTTTTTAAAAAGCGCGGGGAAGGCTTTTTTTCCACAGTTTTGAATCAAAAACTTTCTCGATTTTTTCATTTTAAAAAGTAACCACAAAACTTGATTATTAACGAAGCGATTTTTGAATTTCGCCCCGGTTCCTTAGTTATGGGCACTTTTCCATTTTTACGACACGGCTTCGGTCGTGATTTTTTTGCGTCAAGTTGGTACTTTCAAAATGGGTTTTTTTCATTTAGGCCGATGCTCAAAGCTTGCCCGTACAGGGGCATAAAAGAACATTTTCAAAAAATCACCCTCTAACCGAATGACAGACGTTCGCGCAAAGCACTTTTCACGGCGATCTGCAAACACGAATACAAAATGTTTGTTTTTGTATATTAAAAGTGTGTTTTAAAAGCCATCAAATACATTGTTGTATTTAGTGTTAATAATTGGACATTTGTCTATTTATAAACGTTACTTTCAAAAATTAGACTTTACGGGCGTCCGAGTTACGGTGCTTTAACGGATTTCATCCGCCCGTGTTTTTGCAAGAATTTGTCTATGGGGGGTTTTCAATGTCGTAAAAAACCATGTTAGAATTTTTTGTAATTTTTGATTTTCCGTTTCGTGGGTATCCGAAGGTGTGGTTGACATATTTAAGGTACCCGGACGTACCTGTAACGTACCGGTTTTGTTATTTTTTAGCGTCATTGGTTAGATGTGTAATTTTGATTACTTAAATTTCAGCTTTGAACGGCCCTGGTATGTCCCGTTATGAAATCGAACAGCCCATTTTGGTATCATCGCAAAGTGCGTTTCAATACCTTTTTAAACATGTGCGTATCATTGACCACACACTTACCGACACGTACCGGCAAGCTTTTGAACGTGCGGAAATGTACGATGTAGAACTCGAACATTTTTCTAACACTTAGAAAATTTTCAACATGAAAATAATTTTTTACCAAAATTTTAATTTTTTCATTTTTTCAAGTTTTTTCAAGTTTTAAAAAAATTGGGGTACTTGAAAATTTTTCAAACACTTAGAAATTTTGAAACATGAATTTTTTTTTTCTTTTTTTAGAATCACACAATTTTCAAGTTTCTTCTTTACATAAGTATCTACGACCAATTACCGTGACATGTACATAGAAAAACTCGAAAATTTTTCCATCACTTAAAAATTTCAACATGAAAATAATTTTGTACCAAAATTTTAATTTTTTCATTTTTTCAAGTTTTTTAAAGTTTTAACAAAATTGGGGTACTTTTGGGGGAAATTTTTTAAACTTAGAAATTTTGAAACATGAAATTTTTTTTTCTTTTTTCAGAATCACACAATTTTCAAGTTTCTTTCTTTACATACATTCTTACTTTACAAAAACTCGAAAATTTTTCAACATGAATTTTTTTTTTCACAATCACACCATTATTTAAAAATTTTCAACATGAATTTTTTTTTTTCTTTTTTTTTTTTTCTTTTTTCCAACCGACAAGTTTTCCAAAAAGTGACAACAAAAAAAAAAAAAAAATAAAAAAAAAAAAAAAAAAAAAAAGTGACTCTGCCCCTAAAAAGTCGAGTTTTCCAAAAAGTGACCTGCCCAAACGTGACAGCCAGCAGCGGCTCAAGGCCGCGGGCAAAGTCTTGTATCGGTACATAATATCATAATACTTTCGTAATGAAACTATCAGAATTGATGGGCCTTTTAATCTAAAAGTTTAATGAAACGTACAAAAACAAGATGGCTAATCGTGTCATACATGGAACTAATAAAAACTCGCAAAAGAATTCCATGTCTTATGAGATTTGAATAATACACAATTACTGATTAACAATGATTAGATCTTTCGCTAACACTAAACTCTGTTTAGGCTTCATTTTGGAGGTTGATCCCACCCAGAAAAAAAAACTAAAATGGCGGCTCGTAACCGACAACAAAACTGAAAAAACTTGCAATTTAATGTTCAAGATTCTCATACATTTTGAAAGGAGGGTTTTTTAAACGCGTAAAGCATACCATGATAAGCAGATCTTCTAGTAAAATTAAACTCTGTCCCTACACAAAAACTCGTCCCCAAGGTTGAGCCTACCGGAAATAGAGCTCGTATCGCCAAAAAATGAACAAAATAACTCGTATTTAGTTTTAAATATCTCCTGGCGAGTGTATTATTCATGTATTTTACCCAGAGATAGTTGAAATTCGTATTATTGAAGTCTAGCTCTAAATCACAAACATGCTTGACTTACCGTCATTGAGTGCTTGACGCCACAGTTCTATACGAGCAGTATTTTCGTCATTTGAAATAGAAGTCTCCACGAATCAGAAATTGTAGTTTAGGCTACTATCCATAATATGGTGCCAAAATTATTGTTACACCAGAAGACAACCAAGTAAATCAC